>VOPJ01010762.1:0-119859 GCA_014673585.1 Semibalanus balanoides
TTCGCAGCACAATTTATTTCATTATAGTTCCAGGTTTTGAGCCCAAACAAATATTCGAAGATGTTATGGCTGATTCCAAGTTGGTGTCACTGATTCCAAAGTTAATATGGTCCATGCCCAAGGGCGGATCCAGGGGGGCCAAAGGGGCCATGCCCCCCCCCCCAAACCACCCAAAATCGGCGCAAATTGACACATTCCTGAGTTGCTAAACAAGCAACTTTACTATAGTAGTAGTTTAAATCAGTTATTAATAATAAGCAAGCGAAATCCGATGAGTTTTCAGAATTATGGCGATCAATTTTGGATTTGGCCCCCCCCAAACTGTCAAAATCACACTTTCTGGATCCGCCAGTGTCCATGCCATAGTTCTGTCATACTGCATTCTCCATCCTTGTTACGTGCATTTTCATCGGTTTTGTTTGACCCTTTCAACGCTTGGGAAGAAGACCCTTTCAACGCTCGGGAAGAGGGCTCTTTCGAGGCGCCGACCCCCCCTCCCCCTCCTGAACGAAATCCTGGCTACGTGCCTGTTCAAGTTAAAGTTGATAAGCGTCCCATTCTTACAACAGTCGGTACTCACAGCCACAGAACTTGGTAACGAGTTCACTGTCCGAGCGAAAGTTAGTCTGCCTAATTTCGCATTGTTATTTACCAGGAAGGCACACAATATGATGCATGACGACGCTATCTTTTGGAATATTTACAAAACTTCTATGAACAATCAACAAGCATTTGTAGGAAGTGCATTGAAAGAGGCAGATTAGCTTGGGGCCGGATGCCGAAGCATTAGTTTTCACGATTTTTTGTATTAATTTTTAGTTTTCCCATCAATTTTCAACAAACAGTTATCTAATAAACTACAACGCACACATGAAAGAAACATTTATATATGCCGTTTATCCATAATCAATCCAAAACGTTTCATAAAACCGAGATGCATTCCACGGATTAGGTTGGCCAAGGACAGCGACGTACTTATTTAGTGAATTTGATTTCTTTCATTGACCAATCGGGGACGTTGTCACGCTTCTTGGAGCACTTACTTCATTTCTGGACCTATGACATGTTTACAAATAGCATTCAAACCAGAGATCAGAGATGAATCATGCTGTTCGTCACCATATGTTAGTACATATTTATTTATTTTACAATTCCAATTTTGAAATAGATTAGTTGCTATTTCACTTTTAAATTGAAGCACGATCAATTTGAAACCATACATGTCTAAAAAAAATATCAAAATAAATACAAATGTGAATATTAAGCTTGAAGGGAATGTTTCACATTAACATAAGATTTGAGTTGAGATGGCCAAGTTGTTGGATTTCCATTGAAATTAAGTTTAGTAGAGATTTAAATAACCACCACAAGAGTCTTAACGAAAGTAATTTGAGATTGCGATTTGACATCGCAAAAATAAGCCCTGTGTATATAGCGGTAGCCGCTTAAAGGCCGATGTCATCCCTTTTTATCAAATGTTGTAGAAGTAGACTTGTTTTACAATTTGGACTATATATTAGCCATACACTAGTCAATACATATTTCAGGCGTGATGTTTTTTCTATTTCCAAAAATTCCTATCATATGAACGTATCAGACCCAAATACTAAAATATAGTTTTTCATTGAAATTGAGCACTGTTTGTGGAGAAGCAAATGTAGAATCGGTTCGGCAGCAATTACTTCATATTTTGCACCACAAGCGGCGTACATTGGACAACTTTCAGAGAAGTGAAACATTCCCTTTAAATACATGCTTTTGTTTTATAAAGTTTGTCCTAGGCAAGCGCCATTTACTTTTAATATCTACATGCAGTTGACCGTTCCTAACACTATGCCTACTAGGGTATAACCACGGTAAAACTATTGAATGGGTTACTCAATACTTAGTATTGGAACACAGCCAATGCGCACGTGTGCTACCGTACCGTTTCATATTTCAAACCTGTTTTAGCTTTACCCGAGCGCGCCAGCTCAGTCATCGCCCAAAAAGGCGTTTTACTGGTAAAATATTATGGCCTAAATCCGAGGAGATATAACTTCGTGGTACTTTTTTGGAGAGGGCGCGCTTTTTCCAAGGGGCGTCCTGGATTTCTTTGCCCCCCATCCGAAAATACCTTCCGCCGTCACTGCGGCTGTTTGCTTTTGATTTCGCCGTGCTACCGGCTTACCGGTAAACACTTAAAGTGGTAGATGGAGACTGGAATATTGACTTTCGGACGCAGGCCAGTTTGGTCTGAAAGTTTTAGTGCAGGAAATGAAAGCACTCATCGACGCCCATGCAAGTTTCATTGCGGTTCCAAACTTGGAAAGACCATCAATGTTAACTTCGGACCCGAATGTGTCGTCGGTCAACATTGGGTTCTGACCTGTTCAACATTCTGACCTGTTGACGCCGCCAGACCAGGTTTTTAGAGCTCAAGGCCAAACATAATTTGTAAAAAAAAGCTGCCGGACACAACACCGTGCCCGTGATGTCATTGCACCCGGGACCTGGGTCTTGATTTGGTATTGAGTGCTCCAGTTTCTTCCTTTCAATAAATGTTTCCTTTGATTGGGGTATCTGCATAACAGGCTCTATACAAAGCACTGTATCAGTGTATTTACTTATAGAAGCCAATAAAGATCAATGTATGGAACCACCCACAATTATTGGCTTCCCTGTTGTTCTGCAGCATCGCCATCGCAGGACCGGATCCAGCTGACCCAGGACCGGATCCAGCTGACTCAGGACCGGATCCAGCTGACTCAGGACCAGATCCGGCTGACCCAGGGCCGGATCCAGCTGACCCAGGACCGGATCCAGCTCAGCCATCGCTACATCTGGCCATTGCTGACCAGGTAGTACAAATTTAGAACGGATTCAGCCTGCTGAGCTGTGCATGCGGCACTACCGTTATAGCTGAACCGCCCTAGGGTCGTTAAAGCTACACTTGACCCGGCACGGCGGCCGGCCGTAACTGCATGTCGTAAGGGTGCCGCCCACCATTGCACCTGAGATGAGCTGTCTCAGCCCTAGACTGCCGGCGCGAGCTGCTGTGAGCCCCGGCCGAGCTCTCGCACGAACCCCGAGACAGCGGTCCCAGCGCACCGGGCGCTTCCGGTGATGTGGGGCGAAATGTTACACATGGTGTAGAGTGGTGGCGTGGTAGTGGTGTTTGTGAATTCCCGAGCTCTTTTGAGCTGGTTCGCTTTTACACACGAAAGGAACCTGGCGATATAGATGCTTTAACCCTCGCCCGGGTAGGGGGGTGGATGCCACCCCCTTGAATTTTTCCTCACGCAGTTTGTAACCGATCGCGATGAAACTTTCAGTAGCCTACTTTTTAACAATTTAAGACATACTATACAAATTCGAACTTTCAACTTTCATGACCAGTGACCTATGACCTAGTCATGAAAGGTTATTCTCAAGGTTATGTCAGGCGAAACTGGCGTCCCGTAGTATCGATCCTTGTTACATGTGCAGTTTCCGAGTGTTTGACGTTCAGAAGCAAATGCAAAGGTGTTTCCAGGTGACATATATGTCTTCTGCTGAGATTGTGACCTCGACTGACATTTTCTGATGTCAACCGAGGTCACTGACCTCCGTCGACGCCTCCCGCATCGGTATTGTTTTTTTGCTATTTTGGCCGCTTCGTAGGACCAGGTTTTGACGCTTGAGAAAGTATTCAGAGACTATGGAGAGCCAGTTTGACCTCATTACATGTTGTAAACTGGGTCATGTGCTCCAAAGTTCAACCGAGGTCAAGCTGAAACCTCAGATGACCTGACATGGATCCGTTCTGGTCTTCAATTTGTGGCCACAGTTGTTAGCCCTTCAGTATTTTTGGTGACGCTCTGATTCCTCACAGTTTGGGCATGTATCTAAAGCACACTAGAGGTAGTTGTGGATCCTCTTTTACCGTCTTATAGTTGGCTGTGAAATCCCAGTAAAATTCAAAAATTTTCCACAACATTACCCAAGCGACAGACACAGACGATTATTTGATGACATTCTATGGTCTTTGACATACCAAGTACAGTAGATCACCCAGGCACTTACAATCATAAACTGGTACAAAATGGTCTGCTTCCTCGTCACAAGCAATCACGCTCGTTCAAGATTCATGGGGCGAAACGAAGCCAGAGGGTGTGCGTACTGATAAACCCCTACCCTTTTTAACGCCTGAAAACACTCCAAAATTAGCTAACACGCGCGCAGTGTATATTTTCTTGCCTCGGGTAACCACTGGACCCGGTTTTAACTAGAAGGCCCGGGTGACAGCGGCCACGTCTCATAGTCTATGGTAGTGCTGCTGTTTTCTCGGGGTTAAACAGACCCGCGATATGACTGACCATACAAATGTATTATTTACATAATCTTAATTTGGTGTTAATATATATGCTTAGTCGTATACGTGTAACTAGGGTAATTCATGATTAAGTTTATTAGTGCAAAGGGTAAAAAGATTAACTAATGAGGAAATCTACCAGTATTATAGGTTTTTTTAAACAAATTTAACTGCTTTAAAGCAACCGCTGAATGTCAGATCATGCTCAATTTTCGGTTCCCTGAAGTTAAGAACAATACGAATTTATTCGTATGGATGTCCTTCAACTATGTGGATTGGTTGGTGAATGAACATATTTCTCTGCATGCTTTGGAAATATTTCAAACATGTGGATTGGTTGGTGATTGAGCGGGTTTTTCTGCCATATAGGCTCTGGGAATCCTTCAAATATTTGGATTGGTTGGTGGTTGAGCGGATTTCACCATGCCATAGGCTCTGGGAATAATGTAGTCGAATTGGCTAAGTGCTAAGTGAGTGAATTGGCTTCACTTTAATCTACCTCTGAGGGGCTCTTACTGCCTATGAGGATATCTTTTGAAGCCTTTCCTGCTGTGCAATATTTTCAATAATTCCCCATAAACCTTATATCTTCTGTCAGTTTGCTCTTCTGAATATATTTTTATTTTCTTCAGTGAGCTTATTCCGGCCTGCTGAGTCGGCTATAAAAGTTCTCTCAGAGTCAGCATTGGAATAGAAACTCCAAGCGTCGACGGATATTTCGCATAAGCAGCTTACCAGCATCTGACTCCATCCTATAATCCATTAACTCGTATTTCGGTATGTCAAAAGTCAATCGTAATCAAACCAGGACATTGACACACTTTATCTGAGGACCGGGAAAAATCCGTTTATCAGGGACGTTAAAGTGTTCATCTCTCAATTGCTTGCTTGACGTTGGTATTGGTAGAACATATGGGTGGCTTACCACGCCCAATCAATCAGTGGTCTTCTGTCTGATGTTCAAAGAGCTCTCTGAACTTAATAAAAACGTGAAGCATGCACTATGCGGCATTAAAATTTGAACGTCTGAAACCTGAGGCCAGGTACATCAGTGCCGTGTATCTTAATATCACGCTGTACTGGTGTATATAACGTAGTACCCGGAAGCATGCTACGGTAGATTAAAGGCCAGTAATTTCTCTCAATTCACAACTAACATCTCACAATGGAACTTAATACTATTATTTTACCTGTTCCCACTCCTGCCTTGCTCTGCTTGGCATAGGAGCAGAGCAGGGCAGGCAAATAATCAGGCGTGGGATGCACAGTCTCACTGAAATATGTGACTACTGCCAACCTGAATCTCACATTTTAGTGGCCCTAAATTTCGTCGCTAGAAGAGGAAAAAGATACAGCAGCCCAAGGCCCTATAAGACTTTCACCAGCCCCTGTAAACCTTTCAGCCCATTGCAGCAGCATGTGTTTCCTACTGATTAAACTGGACTCAGATATTACACGGAGACTGCAATGCCAGCAGTTTGGAAGGCGGGAGAGGTAATGGCCTCACTTTACTACCGGATGCATAAAAATACGGTCCTATGTAAGAGCTGTTTCGGGGTTTTATGAGTCTGGGTGGGTATGCATAACTCTCAAATCAACGTCATAAATGCAAATGCAAACAACATCAAACACTACTATATCATCAACTATTGCACGATGAAATGTATCAAGCAACATCACGGTTCCTCGTCAGGTTTGCAGAAAGCCGATCCTTTTCAAGTCAAGTACCTATTAACTTTTCATGTTAGAAAATATTTTTATTCTGCAAAAAGCGAGTAAAAGCAAACATTTATTTTTACTGTAATGTTGTAAACCATCGTTTGGCTGTTACTCACGTGTGAAAACGAAGCTCTTTTTATTTATAAATTGAAATAATATGCGTCACCTCTCAGTTTCTAAAGGGTTTGCCCTCGCATGAAACAAGGGGGTTCACATTGCCAGGTAACATGTCTGTGCTAGTCTCTCTGTCTCTCCGAGTCTCTCCCTCCCTCCCTCCCTCCAATTCTGTCCTCTCTCGCTCCCTCCCAGCTCTCGCTCTCGCTCTCGCTCGCTCTCTCGCTCTCGATCTCTCGCGAAACAGACGCACAGTTACCGACTCCACGTGCCAGCATCCAACTGTCATTTTGCTTAAGTGACAGAAGTGCGGCTGTCCAGTTTCATTTAAGGCAGCGCAGAGTGGAAATCACGACCGGCAAGAGTGCCCGTGGGGAGTAATTAAGGCGAGAGCTCGTCGTCATATGCCTAATGCAAGAAGCCTGTGATTCATCTTGCCGCATTATCCTTTTTCCATATTCTATACCCAGATTGTATTTTACAGAAGCCTGGAGCAATCTAATAGAAAGAAACTAGGTATAAATATTATCATTGGCACATTGACTATACAAATGTTCCTCTCTTTTAAGCGTTGACCCTGGTGTGGATTTATAGCGACCACATATCAAGGCTTTTTGAACATTGCAAGGAAATAAATAAACTTAATACCGTGAAACTGACAGTTTTATTGGACATTTCACATCTTTCCAACAGTTTGTAACATCCTGAGTGACCAATGACCACTGTCGAATCAAGCTAATCGATCTTAATACTTATAATTTGAACCATCCAAAAATATATGCTGTATACCATAAGCAGAGAGCAAACAACTAAGAGGCACAATAAAGCAGTAAGTATTTTAAGTTTCATATAATACCAGTTCAAATCTCCGGCTAAATTAATGCACCGTTCGTGATTGACTGCGAATACTCACAGAAAGCGAGCTGGCTGCACCGCGCTTCGCTAAATTTGTACAGCTGTTTGGGCATCAATTATCCACACGGTTAAAATTATTGGCCTGATCTCGTCATCTCAGGTCAGGTCATCATGTCAAAAAAAGTTTTGCGGTCCCTGCCACAACCAAACTTGACCGGACGGTTTGAAAACTCACAGGGTGATCAGGTCATAAGTAGCCATGTGATCTTTATCCGAATTTGTCATATGTCATCGAATTTTTCATATCGGTGACGGCATAACGTTTCAAAAGATCAGAGGACTCAACGAATTTGGTATTGCCTCTGCAATATAGAAATGCGGTGCATACAAGTGCAGTGGCCAGTGTTGTGTTTGGTTTTGATAAGTGAGATGTGCTTGAGCTATTAGACGTTTTCACGGTGGATTATTTTGCGCGAAAATATTTTAAAACATTTTAAAATGTTTTAAATTGTTAAGTAATAGCCGCTTTCACGATTCAAAAACTTGCGAAAAAATGTTTCAACCCTCACGCTACGGGACCGTAGGGCGAGGGTTAAAACATTTCTCGCAAATAAGTCCATCGTGAAAACGGCTACTACTAAAACATTTCAAAGCACTTTAAAATGTTTTAAAACATTTCGCGCAAAAATAATCCATCGTGAAAACAGCTACTGACTTTTTATGTGACCCACGGGGTCACCCGGTCACTGAACACCGGTAAATACTACTTGTCACATCACCATTCCCACACAGCTGCACATAAGAGTCAACAGTATTGCAAATTGTATATGGTCATCCAAAGCAACACTTACCTGGCCCCACGTTGTCTACTGCCTAAAACGTATGTGGTACTAGGTGGTACAATGTGCTACTGCTAATCCACAGTCAGTTTATTGTCCACAGTTGACTGCCTCCCATATGAAAATGTATCTTATTTCTGTATGTAGCGTCATCCATGTTTGGCCCCGACAGACATGGGTTGAAGTCTTTGTGCTTTAAAGTCTTATTTGAAGTATATGTGTCTATAAATTATGTTTTGTACGGTTCCATCTTATAGTGTTCCTGAATGTTTTGCTAGGTTTGTTAATTCATGCTTATGATCGTCAGCTTTGCTCGCATTTCAATTACATATCAACGGTGGAATCCATATAACAATAAGATGCTTACCAGCCAGCGCCAGGTGCATGATGAAGAAGTTTGTTCTGGATTTCCTGGACTTGGCCGACATGAGACTGACGAGTAGCAGACAGTTGCCGAAGACGATGACGGTGAATATGATGCAGAGGAAGGTCAGCTGCTCCACCTACCGGACAGATAGACAACTAAGAATACGCCGCTGGGTGAGTTAAAGGTGAAAAGGTGAACACGATGCAGAGAATGGGTAACTGGTCGAAACGTCATCTGGGTGAGCTGTAAAACGCTGAATGCTATTATCGCCATTCTACTAATAACACCAGTACAAGTGATAGTACTGTAGATAGTATATTATGAGGTGACATGATCTTTGCTGAAGAAAAAAAACGTTGCAGCGGTCAAATCAAATGCCTTCAGGTCGCGAAGAGAAAGAAACAACACAAATATTTACAGTATAGGCGAGAAGCATTGCTTCGCCGATAATTCTCCCTGGTTTTATTCGAGCGACGTGACGAAGGTAGCATTAGGACTAGGTAGTCTACGGCTCGTAGAACTAAACAAGTTATCAGAAGTTTGGTTTTGCCATAAATCACTGCGAATGAAACCTGTATGTTTCAGGTATCTTATCTGAGGCAGGAGACAAGGGCCCGGGTCCAGAAACGTTAAAATGTTGGTTTGGGGAGCAAATCTCAAAAGTATCTTACATGTATATTAAGTTCACCACATTTCGCCTCTTTATGCATGAAGAAGTAATATAAAACAAATATTTCATAGTAAAAGCTGCTAATATTTTTTGAAGAATGAGAAGTGTCAATTTATTTGACGATTACAGGAGGTGTGGGAGGCTTGGCTGTTTTGCTCCATCTTGGATCCACCAACGGCCAAGATCATTGGGGCCCAAGGGTAAGCATTAGGGGAGCACGAGGTTATCATTGGGGGGGGGGGGCAACTCAACATTTGGGGCCGAGGGTCCCCAAAGGTATATAAATCGTCACCTATGCCTGCAACCATTGAATGGCAAGGAATATATTGCATTAAATTTAACTGTTGCTGAAATATATTAGTGTCGAATTGAGTTAAACGCACACAAAAGGACGAATAGCACACTATCATTGCCAAAAATGTGTTTTTAGTGTTTCTATACTGTAACTTACATTCCCGAATGACTTCAATATACGCTCGTTACCTAATCACTATGTGGAAAGAAGAAGTGGATGTGCATCCTAACCTCAATAAAATCCATCCCTGGAACATCTTTATCCAATGCTTTCAAACCCTGCTACACTGTGTGTGGGAAAATGGAGTGCTCTGTGTTCCGTGGAGACCCCGCAGCAGTGACCCACCTTGTAGAAGTAGAAGCTGTCCAAGCTGGTGGCGTTGGCGTCATCGGCGCTGTCGTTGCCGCCCGGCTCTCCCAGCAGCGGCTCCGTCAGCGCTGACGTCACGTTCATGGCGGGGCTGCCGGCGCGGTGGCGCGGCGCCCTCGGCCGGTGTCGGGCTGCCCTCGAGGGCTGCCGAGTGGTGTGGTGATCTGGTGGTGATCTGGTGAACGCTGAGATGGCTCTCAGCGCTGATCAGGGTGCATCTGGTGACCGGGAGGAGCACCGCGAGCTCCGAGATCGCTGAGAGTAGATGGAGCCTTCGGCGGATTTTCCGGTGTTCCCCTTAGATTGTCAGGTGGGTTGAGTTTACGGACACTGGTCTTCCGTAAATCCGTTTCAATCTTTTCAGTGGAGAAGTGTTGCTATGACTATAGGATCCACTTATTCGAAGTCATTTTTCGAAGAAGCTCAGAGCTCAAGCTTTCGCAAACAACTTGGTCCTCGCTGATTTAGAGCTGCCTGTAACACAAACACAAACTGTTACATATTGCTGTGCCTGACATTTGCGGTAGTGGAAAGGTATAATAAAACAGAAAAGGCAAATAAGTCATAAGACATAAGTCATAAGTCATTTATTCAGATACATCCACGTTGTGGTTTTTACGTATCCAGCGAGATCATAATCAGTAAGACGTGACAAGACAGTGTGGATCGATGAAAAAGAGGCAATACGATTGCTAGGTTGAGTGTGAGTAAGAGAAAAAAAAAATAAAGATACAGATCAACAAAAAAGCTCAATGGTATATTGGCGACCTGTCACTCGCACGTGTTCCATGTTTTCGGCCGCTCTAAAGCAAACGAACGCTGCGTTGCCTCGACAGCTTACACACGGCCTAGTTCCCAGTGCTCCTGCCGCAGCAGCTTCGGACTCGGTAGCGATACATGGGCTCGCAGGGACAAACATGGCCCGGATGGCCGGCAGGACCACTGCTCGCTTAAGCGCTCTCTGTACCTGGATGCAGTCATGCTGGCGCACCATCTCATCGACTTTTGCCAGTCAAGCGATACCAGGGCAGGTGTCACATGCTCAAAACGTCGCACTCCTGTCACCAGCCTGGCCGCGAAGTTTATAGTATTTGCACTCGGTGCGTGCGACTCGCTCTTCGTAGGCTCATTTGGAGGAAGACTTCTAATCACAACAAATTACCATTTCGAGTGACGCTTCAATATGACAATGTGTTGAAGTTGTTAACTAATTACATCCGGCTGCCCCTTTAACTAATCCTATTTCACTGAGTTAGCACATCCCGCTCTAGGCGCGCCGGCAGGAAAATTATATCAAAATATGCTGGGAAACCCTATGCTCAAAGTAAGTGCACCTCCTTGGGTAGCAGATACTTATACTTCATGTCGAGACGCATTATGTATTATAGTCGGATCAGCACATATTGAGGTAAACTGTAGTAATGAACACATCGGAAATTAGATCACAACTTATAACGTGTAGAACCCTATAAATAGCCGTTTTCACGATGGATTAATTTGCGCGAAATTATTTAAAACATCTTAAGATGATTTGAAATATTTTAGGATGAAAGTTTTAGTATACTTATTCTTTCCTTAACTACGCAACTTTTGCAAGCGATTTTTGTCTTGAAATGTCTCTGAGAATTTTTGAAATTGTTGGCAGAGAATATAGTTATGTACAAAATTGTGATTGGTGGTAACTAACCAAGATATATGTATCAGGTTAGCTGTGATGCCAAATCTTCACCTACTTGATACTTTTCAGAACATTTGAAACATATCGGTCTCGGCACGCTATTGGTCGCTCAAAAAAGAGGAACTCCCCTGACTTATAAGGACTCGCCGCCAGCGAATCGTTCTAGCGCATTATTGCGCCATGGCGAAGGCAAGACTTTGATCCATACGCGCCGAGTTTGGAGTTAACTATTATGGCGATATGCTTAACTGAACAAACGACTCTAGACGCATTATTTCTTTAGAAATGAACAATTTGTATCATAAATCTTGTAAAGAGTCATTTCATGTTTCCATAACTATATAAATAATGATAATATTCGCCTATTAAAATCATGAAAAAACTTTAATTTTTTTTTTTTTTAAATTGGAATATATCGTATCCTAAAACTTTTATACAAAAACATTTCAAACATCTTAAGATACTATTTAAAACATTTCGCCACAAACATACATCCATCGTGAAAACGGCTATAATTAATTTTACGCTAACATGCGGGGAGTAATGAACCCGAAAAAATTAACAGTAGAACCAGTGATAACCAGTAAGGAAGTGTGTGTGGCCTCGCTTCTGATCCTTATATTCAGCCGCCGTACGTGAACCCATTCGCAAAGCTATGTTCAATATTAAATATCATATATATATATTATATATACATATATATATATATATATATATTATATATATATATATATATATATATGATAATCCATATACGGTCATTTGTCGGACTCGGCTAGACGTGTTGTGAGCAGCGCAAAACAGATCACAAAGAAAACAGACGTTCGGGGAGCCAATATCACACTGAGGAGAGGCAGCACACAAGTGATCTGAGCTGCTTGTCTCAAAGAATGATGCGACCATGAGCGGAATCAGCGGACGCGACCTCCGCTCAGCTGGCCAGGCCTCCCAAAACGGAGCGCCATAATGTATCTCGTTGGAATCGATTGTTTCAGAGTTCTCGCCAGCTAGGAGTGATTGCCATTGCCTCCAGAAGCGGAGCAACAGATCAAAATCAGTTTGAAATCAAATAAATTGGCAGGCATGTAATGACACGCCATTTGTTTGCTGTCAAGATAATAGGAGTATATTAATGACACAGACGTATTGGTGACGTCGGAGCAGTGAAATTATGCCGTTTTTTGCCACGGTAAAGTTCAATTTAAATATGCAGAAGCTTAGACATAAGAGAAACCACACCTTCATATGATTATGGACTTAATGGATTATTTCCTCCAAAAGCAAGGTTCCCGATTGCCTCTCCCACTAAGATAAGGAACACTTACGAGCCTTCCGCGCTTGATTCCCGACCAAAAGGCGCTGTATTAGTGCGGTATTATATAGCATGACACGCAGATGCCTGACGCACACATCCTTTACAATTTGCTCTCAAATACCGCAGGCTCATTTGCTGCTTATTCAGAAAATGTGTTTCCACGTACCCGACGGCGGGAGGATAAGGCCCGTCTTATGCGGGTCTGAGCGGGGAAAGGCAGTCAGAAGCCACTGTCGATGTCAGAAAGGAAGGATAATATACATTCCTTCCCGGGGCTGGGCCAATTCAATGATCTCACAGAATTTTCTTTTTTAATCAGAAATACCGAGGACCGTTAGGTCGGAGGTATTTTTAATAAATAAAACGAGATGAAATTATTGAATTTCCAGCCCAAGGGAAGGTAAATATTTCCCATACATGCTATTTACGGCATGTGATGTCATATTCACGTCATATAGCAGAGGGTGGGACAGCCTCCGAAGTGTCAAGGGCGGATCCAGGGGGCCGAAGGGGTCATGCCCCCCAAAGGTCCTGAGACTATGTTTTGCCCCCCCCCCCCAGCGGTCGTCGGACTACAGCCTGTACACCTTGTTTGCAAACAGTCAAAATACAAGCCATCACAGTGAAAACTTCGAAAATTTCGCGCCGCTTCGCGGCATGACACAAATATGAACTGTTTAATGATAGAAATTGGGAAAAAATTGGGAAAATTAATTAATGAGTGCCGGCAGTCTCCCCTTGGCGGGTATCTATTTGCTCAGCCCAGGCCCAGCTCTATTCATAAAAATATTGAATTTCAAGTGGGCTGCAGTTAAAGCTAGGTTCTGCCGATTTGCCGAAAAAGGTGACGCGAACGCAGAACGCGGAACACTCGCACCAGGAAGCTGTTCTTGCGGTGTCCAAGTTGCTGAACGCCAAAATCTGATAGTGGACCAGGCAGGACCATCTCCCCAAGCCATTTCGATCTCCAGGCTCCCCCAGATCCGCAGGCACCACTTTATGTGCGGCAAAGCCGTTCTGCCGCTTGCTGTTTTCAAACTATTCTGCACTGTTACCATTATTTGTTGGCATTCGGTGCATTGTATTACAGTTATTATTATCCCATATACTACCTAATTATTAAGCACTGTACTGCCAACAGTCATCGTGATTTACTATCCGAAATGTATTTGTTTAAAAACTATTAATTAATATCAATTTTTTTATTCATACGAATGGTGAACCAGGCATAGGTGTATTTGAGGTCTGGTTCCAATGTTAAATTTTGTGTTTCCACACCTAAATTGAAACTTTTACGACGCTTCGCGGCGTCAGATCGGTCGCATCGTCATAACAAAACCATCACCATCGTCTTCGGTTCATGTAACGGTAAATTGAATGAACAGCATGTTTAGCTTTTTATTCTCTACAAGGCGAACCATCTATGTTTCTGGGTTTTATCAGGCAAACCCGTAAAACAAATTCCCACCGCTTCGCGGCGCTAAATAACAAATACCTATTTTAATATACAGTCCACATTAAAAAATGCTGCAAAGGCTTAAATGCCCGCAGAAAAATTAAGTACACTTTTTACGTTATTTCAGCCCATCCCCACTCAAAAATTATCGGCGACGCCCTTGGGTACAGTTGACAATTGAAATAGTTTTGCTCTGGTACTGTAAGGTAATGTCGGAACAATAGGAACTGCAAGTTGACAGATGCAAGTTACCCTGTTGTTAACCTTTTTCGATATCCAAAGAAGTCGAAAAAACGAGAAAAAAAAACAAAATAAAGAAATTATAAGAAATCGTGTGGTTACAACATAAAGTGGACCAAATCAGGGAAGAAATTTGAAATTGGGGGTGGGTAAGGTACGCTAAAAACGGTTTAAACCCCCCCCCCCCCCCCATGAAAAAAAAGGCCTACTGGATCCGCCCTTGCAAAATGTGGGATAATTTACAAAAGTGTGGTACATTATAACATGTTTTTCCACACCTTTGAAAAGCCTAAACACTGTTTCATCACTGAAGTCTATAGAGAGTATATTTCATTCATACTCTCACAAGTGTGGTATAATTAACGTGCTATTGTAATGTCTGGGTTTCTCCATTAAGGTGTGCAACGTTGCATGCATGGGAAACTTTCTGAGGTCTCCTCGGGACAGTGCAAGAGTGTGGTATAGTGATTAAAGGAGGAAAGCAGAGCCGCTGGAAGCGGCGGGAATCCTTGGCAAAAAAGGAGAAGTGTTATTTAACACACGCGGGCAGGAAACACACCGAAGGAAATGACAGACTTCAGGAAAGCTCTTCTGAAAGTAGCTCGTTGAGACGTTATGTATAGTTAACTACCAGAAACTCATCTTACTCTCCCATAATTGGCAATGCCATGCCGCAGGCTGAAGAGCATTAGCCTTGCCATTGCGCTGAAAGAGAACATTACACAGGCCGACCCCTGTTGTTATATATGCCGTCCACAAACTGATAAATGTACCGCCAACACGAAAAACGTCACGCCTGTAAAGTCAGGGCGGTCGCCACGGGTTTTTGGACTGGGGGGACGAATTGATAGACTGGTAGAGCCGATACAAATGTGGTATATTTCCATCAATGTGTTACATATATATTTCACACAATTTGTTAACGTTAAAAAACATCGGTCCACAAAAACGTAAAAAAACGTCGTTGCATACCTAATGCCATACAATACATTTTCGATTAATTATATACCAATCTTTTTGTTTAAGAAGCTTCTTATATCCATATTTATTTCAACCACACTGTAAGAACAGTTTGAGAACACCTAGCAAACGTTCTAAAATAACGCCAAGTTTCGAGCTCACATTCTCACAGATCTCTTTATACGACTCCTATTTAACCCACATTTTCGGACTGGGTTTCACGTGCGCCAGAACACGTTCTCAGAAGATTCGTCACACTGGGTGTTCTTATATGAGAACGCTTTCCGTTCTGAGGGTACGCAGACTGGCGTACCCAGAAGCTTCGGCTAGGGTTCCTGAAACTTTTGCCTCACTTTTGCGCTCATTGTCTGCTTTTTTTAGTTTTGCGAACAAGCGATGGTTGCCATCGGTCAACCCCTGCATAGTGGGCCCCAACGGTTTTTCTACAGGATAACGTTGAAACGTCATAATAATACTACTGCGGCTTAGCATTACCTCATACTAAAATATGTTCAAAAGTTAACGCATTTCTAGATTGATTTGTATTTACCAAACGTGGTTAAAGACAAAGACAAGGGAATTTATATGCTTCATCATGTTGATAATAAAAATAATTACTTTGATATGACGTCATTAGAACCTTATGTAAAGAGTGAGGCGAAGAGCCAGGCCCTATAACCGAAGAAGAACGGAACAGTCTTGAGAAGTTTCCGGTCTTTCCGTTCGTGGATAGAATTAAATTTGTTTCCGTAGGATAATTTATAGTTCAGCAAAATAGAAAGGTGAGCAAATGCAAGTATTGTTCCATTCTTTTTGTGTATTTAAAAAGAAGTACTCAATATCGAAGAAAGTGAAGCATCTTTGTATTTATTAATTTAGTGGCTCGTTATACTCTCTCATTTTGTCCTCTCCCCTTCAATGATAGAGGTGTTTAAACACTCAGAAAGGTGTTAATGGCGCAGATTTTAGGCATGAAATCATTTTTATTAAGTTGGAGGACTGATATGAGAAGTAGACTGGTGTTTCATTCTGTAACTTAATTTGAACTGGATTTAATTAGGCGGGGGGTAATTTCTGAGTCCGCCCTCCAGTATGGCGTAATTATCAGAGGCCCTCCACTGCGCGTGTAAAGGTACATGACGACTGCGCCCTCTCTCAGTCAGTGGTTGTGTTTTTGTTGTTCATTGTAATTGAAGCTGACTGTTGTTTTTTGTGACGCGGCATTGTGCGCGACTGCGTGGTCCGAAAGCAGAACTCATGAGCCGCGTAGCGCTGGCGCCTGTCTGGTTACTCAGGCCCGGTCCGGGCGTTGTGTTCGTTGGAGTCGCTTATGTGTGAGATGCTGAGCCGAGATCAGGAACTGGTGCCCTGCATCAGGCGTTGTGTTTGTTGGAGTCGTTTAATATAACATGTTATTCGCTATCATTTGCGTTTTAATAGTGCGGAAACCGTTCTCAAAGTAGAACGGTGTGGGTTCTCATTTGCCCTATTCAAAATTAGACCACACGTTTTCAGAACCCTGTGCGAACTTCTATGAGAACGGACACAATTCTACAATGAGAAGGAAAACCGTGGTTCTTTGAGAACAGCTGCCGGGATACTGCTCTTCTCTGAGAACGGTTACTGGGGTTCAGGGTTTTTAAAAGGTCGATAAGTGTTCTACTCAAAGTCCGAAAAGTGTTCTACTAAAAGGTCGGAAAGTGTTCTACTAAAAGATCGATAGTGTTTCTACTTAAAAAGGTCGAAAGTGTTATTCCCATGAGAAACGTGTGAGATACGGAAACTGTTCTTAATTTTAACCACTGAACTAAATACCCACCTAAGGTTTCTCGTTTTGTGTGGTCTGTTTTGAAATAGAACAACATGAGAACGGAAAAACGTTCTTTGAGAAATGGCTAGCGTTTCTAACCTTTTTTCTCAGTGCACGGCTAAAACACGTGCACTGAGAAATAAGGTAGAAACGCTAGCCGTTCTTAGAACGTTTTCCGTTCTCATTTGTCCTATTCAAAACAGACCACACAAAACGAGAACCTTAGGTGGGGTTATTTTTAGAGCGGTTAAATAAGAACAGTTTCCGTTCTCACCGTTCTCATGGAAGAACACTTTCCGACCTTTTAGTAGAACACTTATCAATCTTTTAGAAGAACACTTTCCGACCTTCTAGTAGAACACTTATCGATTTTTTAGTAGAACACTTATCGACCTTTTAAAAAACCTGAACCCCAGTAACCGTTCTCAGAGAAGAGCAGTATCCCGGCAGCCGTTCTCAAGGAACCACGGTTTTCCTTCTCATTGTAGAATTGTATCCGTTCTCATAGAAGTTCGCACAGGATTCTGAAAACGTGTGGTCTAATTTTGAATAGGGCAAATGAGAACCCACACCGTTTTACTTTGAGAACGGTTTCCGCACTATTAAAACGCAAATGATAGAGAATAACATGTTATATTAAACGACTCCAACAAACACAACGCCTGATGCAGGGCACCAGTTCCTGGTCTCGGCTCAGCATCTCACACATAAGCGACTCCAACGAACACAACGCCCGGACCGGGCTGAGTAACCAGACAGCCGCAGCGTACGCGGCATGAGTTTCTGCTTTCGGACAGCAGTCGCGCACAATGCCGCGTCACAAAAACAACAGTCAGCTTCAATACAACGAACAACGAACACAACGGCGGGTAAGCGGCGCCTCCTATACAGTATCGCGCAACTGTACAACACTTTACCTCTGGAACTCCGAAACTCGTCGCTCGCGTCTTTTAAGCAATCGTAACTGTGTAATCATTTAAGCTGAGAGTGGGCCTGGGAAGCTGGATGAAAATGTGGTAGTGTGTATGGATGTGTGCTTTTATGTTTTGCCTGTGTGCTTTTATTGTTTTGCCCTGTGTGAATGCTGCTTATGGTGCCTTTAACAGATCTCACCTTTTAATGTTATCGACTCGACACTCGGAATAGCCATTTTATGTTGGAGAGTGTTTTAAATATCAATACATACAACAACGAAAACACAACACTGACTGAGAGAGGCGCAGTCGTCATGCACCTTTACACGCGCAATGCAGGGCCTCTGATAATTACACATACTGGAGGGGCGGACTCAGAAATTACCCCCCCTAATAATCCAGTCAAATTAGTACAGAATGAAACACCAGTCTTCTTCTCAGATCAGTCCTCCAACTTGATAAAATGCATTTCATGCGCCTAAAATCTGGCCATTAACACTTTCTGAGTTTAAACACTCTATCATGGAAGGGGAGAGGACAAAATGAGACGAGTATGACGCAGCCATATTAACAAATACAAAGATGCTTAATTTCTTTCGATATGATACTTATTTTTAAAATACACAAAAGAATGGACAATACTTGCATTTACTCACCTTTTCTATTTTGCAGACTAAAAATTATCCTCGGAAACCAATTTAATTCTATCCACGAACGGAACAGACCGGAAACTCTCAAGACTCGGCTGTTCTCCGGTTATAGGGCCTTGGCTCTTCGCCTCGACATGCTTTACATAAGGCTTCTAAATGACGTCATAATCAATATTATTATATTTCAACATATGAAGTACATAAATTCCCTTGTCTTTTAACAACGTGGTAAATACAGATTAAATAAGAAATGTTTAACTTTGAACATATATTTAGTATGGGGTAATGCTAGCCGCATAAGCTATTATTATGACGTCAACGTCTATTCCTGTAGAAAACCGTTGGTCTCACTTGCAGGGTTACCATGGCAACCACCGCTTGTTCGCCTTAAAAAAAAAACACAGACAAATAGCGCAAAAGTGAGGCAAAAGTCAGAACCCTAGCCGAACTTCTGGTACGCCAGCTGCGTACCCTCAGAACGGAAAGCGTTCTCATATAGAACACCCTGTGACGAATCTTCTGAGGAACGTGTCTGGCGTCACTGAGAACAGTCCGAAAATGGGGTTAAATGAGCTCGTATAAAAGAGTTCTGTGAGAATGTGAGCTCGAAACTTGGCGTTAAATTAGAACGTTTGCTAGGTGTTCTCAAACTGTTCTTTCAGTGTAGGGACAGGCACAGAACAGACAGACACTATTTTGCATTAGGAAAAAGTACACAAAGTGTGCCGTAATCAACCAACAGAGCCCATTTCGCGCCATGCCTCATGTCTTCTGCTGTCGAACCGCTGTATAAATTGCTACCAAATTCCCTTCAAAAGGGAAAAAAGTCAAAATGGGAAAAAGGCCGAGCACATGCTTTTCCAAACGCATACGATATTGAAAAAATGCATTATTTCCGACTGAAGTGCAGATAAATGCCTGGGGAGACTGTCCAAAACTGGAGGGGATAATCCCACCAGCCTAACGGCTGGGGGGACGGTGTCCCCCCGTCCCCCCTGTGGCGACGCCCCTGCCTGTAATGCGATATGTTTGCACAGCGCATCATTAAAGGAAATAGTTTAACTTTTTCGCCAAGAAAGATTTGATTTATATTTCTGAATACAATTTATTTTTATATTGTCAAATTAAGCCATATACATCGCGCCGATTCAGGACAAAAAAAAAACGTGACGTGAATTTTTAATTTGATCAACACTATAATCATATTCTCAGCTAATCCTTAGTCAGCTGGTCTTTACGTCACGCGAACGAAAAATGACTTAGATTCAGATTCAGATTCTAAAGTAGCCAATAAGATTCAAAGGTAGTCGGAAGCTGCAAGCTGATTGGCTGATTGTATAACATCTGTCCAGGTGGCTTTATAGTGCCCTGGTATGCGCATTCCTTTGCCATCCCGCATGCTTTTCCCAGCCCCGCACTCATTAGTCAAAAAGGGAAATACATTCGGCTGGAGAGTCTTTTCACTGCAGGGCTGCGGAGTCGGTCGGTTGTCAGGTGACTACGACTCCGACTCCGACTCCGACCCTCCGGAGTCGACTCCGACTCAGACTCCGACTCCGAGATCGACTCCGAACTTCAACCCAGGCCCCGCTGGATAGCCGAATCTAACGCCATCCCAAATTTGCTGATATATTGAACTCGGTTGTAGATATCGACCCCAAATCGCATATACGCAATGGTCTATAAATTCATCACCTTTTCAGAAGAAAAAATAAGTAGATTATTTGGGAGTAAGAAGCATTTTATTGATGTCTTGCAACACCATTTTTATGCGGAAAAAATGACGATACATGTACGCAAATGAGTATCAAATTTAAGTTTCACGCATTTGTTTAATGGATCGACTTTTGTAGAGGATCGACGGGCATATAATCGAAACAAGGAGAACGCAAAATATATTTTCAACTCCATTGCGTAGTATGCAATACGGGAAAAGCCAGCAGTTTTTGATGAGGACCGAAGTAGGCTACTTGCCAAGTCCGGTCGGTAAAAGTGTAGAACGCTCAAAGGGACCTTTTATTTTTGTTACGCAGAATTTCTTTGTCTACCGTTGTGGTATAACAAATGATTTAATTTTGATTTAATTAGTTAAAATTAATTAATTTCTTACTCTAGTTGAAATTGTTTACAATTAAAAACAAGTACATATACTTCATTTGAACTCAGCCAGTATTTTGCCATCACTATTTGAAGCGCGCCATATCTGGCGCCGGTGTTTCAAATCTTATTCAACGCTGACAATGTCCGTTAACAAATCGCCGACACTAAATTAAGATCAATGGGTTGTTTTGTCCAATATGCATGATGAGCTTCTGCATGTAATTTTCCCGTTGTTTTATTGTTTGGTTATTTGTTTGGGAAAAATTACTAATCTTTTATGATTACATAAAACTTAGTGTTATATACAACCAGAAACAAAACTATCAAAATTTATAATGTTCAAAATAAATTAAGCAATTTAAACAAATTGAGGGTTGCAACCACTAAAAAAAGACCGCCATAAAAGTGCATCGGTTTAACTGCTAATTTGGTTACCTGTTCATTCCAATGGTTATTATATATCAAGGGAATCTACGGACACAATAATCACAAGAAGTAGAGCACAAAATACATTTTCCAAATTAATTTCATTAAAAAAAAAAAACAATAAAAAATGCCCGCAGTTTGATAAGGACCAAAAAGTATTTGCAAGCACCTTGCATGTACCGGTCGTTAAAAGGGTAGAACGCTTATTAACTTTAAATTGCAATATCTTTCGAAAAGGGAAGTTTGTATGCAAAATGTGACGATTTTGCAATATATTTTTGGTCTCGTCTGTCGATTTCAAGTGATAACTCCAATTTTTTTTTTTTTACCCTTGAACAACTTCACTTGAAATAGTACAATATAGTGTGGTATTGTTTGTAGACTTCAAGTAATAACTCCATTTTTGTGGGAAAAGGTTAATATTTATCTTAACAAAAGAGAGGGAAAACATTTAACTCGCTTGACAAGCTTAAAATTGCTTGTAAGCTGGATTGGTTTACCGATCTACCGATTTCTTATGATCGTCAGCAAAATTCTTTGGAGTGTCATTTTTGACCTACGACCGAAGACATCCCTTAAGTATAGGAGTTCTCTCTATTACGTCCATGGTAATACTGAATACACACATTATTAGTAAAATTTATGGCATGGGAAAAAAAACTTAATGCAAAATTCGAAGACTTCAAAATTGTGTTAAGTCATCGCCATTGGTGATCTATTAAAAATACTTCTGAAAGTACGATGTCCATACGTGCCAACACCTGCCAGCCGGAGTCGGAGTCAGTCACAATTTTACCGACTCCGACTCTGACTCCGACTCCGGCCAGAATTACTCGAACTCCGACCGACTTATGTTAATGTGAAACATTCCGCTTTAAGCCCTAGCTCCAGCATAGCCTAATTTTATCATATTATATTACTTAATTTATATCATATTAATTATACTTAACTTAATTAAACTGTCTGTTCAAAGTAAAATTTGATACGTTAAATAACAATCGGATTTGATAAGCAACATGCAAGTCCATGTTTTTTATCTCGCGCCCAGTCGCCCAATACCATCGCTCAAAGTTCAAATTTTCTTCCAGCCAATGAGCTTGACGAGTCAGACACCACTACGTAAAAAAAAAACAGACAATTAATTGCAGCGTTGTGCAACTATGGAAAATGATCATATTTTTGGCTCAAGCATTCTGTAAAAATTAATGTTTTATATGCCTGACTTAAGCTCATTAATAGGCATATAAAGAAAGGGTTTTGACCGAAAGGAAAGGTGTTGACCCAAGGATTTCTCGCTCTAGCCATTGATGAAGTTTTCTCCAGCATAGTTTTTTGTTTTTGTATCAGATTGTTTACATTGTTTTAAGTTACTCCCTGTCACTGGCGGATCCAGAACGTGGGCATGGGGTGCTAAATTTCTGAAAGTTTCATATTTCATCAAATTCGAAAAACTCATCGGATTTGGCTTCCTTGTAACTTACTGTACGGTTGAAAACAAATATGCTTTTTTAAAAGTTTATTAGCTTTCCCTTCACAGTGGAAAGTATGTCGAATTTCACCGATTTCAGGTAATATGGGGGGGGGGGCTAAAGCCCCTGCCGCCCCCTCTGGATCCGCTAGTGCTCCCTGTAGAGTGCTGTTTGCAAATACGGGAATGTCTGAACTGCGCTGAATTTGGCGCTCAATCGCTGCCATATTATCTAGTGGTGTGTGGAAATTGCAAACCGTTTTTATATTATTATCATAAATCGTTGAAACACAGGTAGGAAATGCTCCAAAAAATAGAGCGCTCAAAAATTGAAGCCGATACGTCAGAGCTTGCCATAGGCTTGCATGTTAAAGGAATATACCACCTTTTAACATTAGTTTTTAACTGAGATAGCCAGATTGTCGGTTGACTGAGAAACCTCTAAATCTGACATTTTTCCTTCCAAAACGACCTAGTTGCTGAGTTTGAACGCAAAAACCGTTGGGCCATATTTGGGCATATTCTAAAAGGACAATATTCGTGACGTTTCGCATACGTCATAAGTAGTTACTCCACTGTAATTTCCACCGCACTTAGCTTTTTGAACCGTCCGCCCAGTATTTCAGTTACCTTGCGTCCGCCCCGTCCACCACCGAAAGGTATTGACTTGAACATTGTTAAAATGAATGCCAATTTTCTTTGTCAGTTTTCATTGGATTTCAATTTGAAAATAATGCAGACAATGGTTCATTGAAAGGCCCAACTGTTTGATGGGTACTCGAAACCGGTTAAGCTGCAATTATTATTCCGCAATAGAAGCATATTCAGTACTAACTAATGTATTTCACTCAATTGCCATATGGGCAAATTCACTATGGTGGATATGTTATAAATAAATATTTCTGTCAATTGTGAACCGATTTCCAATAAAAAATCACCCATAGATACTATGTGAGTTGACAAATGGGTGGCTGGTCAATGTTCATGCAATACATCAACAAATATAAGACAGTTTGTGTTGTTTACGGAGAGTTCGGTTTTCCCCAAAAACATTGATTGGCCATAACTTTGTTGTAATTTTCCATTGGATTTCCATTTGAATAATACAGACAAAGGTTCTTCAAAGGGCACAACTGGTGATGGGTGTTCCTTACGTTTAGCTTAAATATTTCCGAATAGAAGCATATGTCAGTGCTAACTAATGAATTTCACTCAATGGGCTAATCCACACATTGGACAAATTCACTCTGGTGTGGATATGTTTTAAGTAAACTTATCATTGTCAATTGTAAGTTGATTTCCTATTAAAAACATTACTAAAAGATGCTTAGAATAGACCCTAGTGCAAACATTAACACATTGAATCGCACGTCCAATATTATGCGAGTCAGGAACCAGGCGAACGCCAATTTGTTTACGTTTTTACGAATTTCTGATTCAAGAACGATTTTGCCGTTGATGCCTCCTATGTGACGTCACAACTCCGCTTTGGTTGACGCAATATTGTTGTGCGTCACCATGGTAAACATATTTACTAATTTTCAAATTACAACAAAATTCTGACTTTTTCGCAAAAATGAATGCTAGGACCGTAATCAGGGCATTCTTCTCCATCATTCTACATACTTTTCCCAAGGTGCTTTATTCCCTTTAAACGCTTACTGGCGTTCACACACTAATGCATTTATGTGGACCGTCAAGCTCTCCCAGATCCCTTCAGATACAATTATTCGCTGCAGTTCTGGGCTGTATTGTGCGCCGCGACAGTTGTGGTGAGTGTGACCCGTGGCGCTTGCAGTCCTGGGCTGTGATTGTTTATGCGCCGGGACAGGGTGATGAGTGTGGACCCGTTGGCGCTGCAGTTCTGGTCTGTATTGTGCGCGGACAGGGTGGTGAGTGTGACGCTCCAGTTCTGTCTGTATTGCTGCGCCGGACAGGCTGGTAGTGTGACCTGGGCGCTGCAGTTCTGGGCTGTATGTGTTGCGCCGGACAGGGTTGGGGATTGTGACCGTGGCGCGTGCAGTCCTGGGCTGTATTGTGCGCCGGACAGGCTGTGTGAGTGTGACCGCGGCGCTGCAGTTCTGGGCTTATTGTTGCGCGCGACAGGGTGGTGGTGTGATCGTCGGCGCATTGCCAGTCTTGGGCTGTATTTGTGCGCCGGACAGGTGGTGAGTGTGATCGCGGGCGCTGCAGTCTGGCTGTATTGTGCGCCGGACAGGGGTGGTGAGTGTGATCGCGGGCGCTGCCAGTTCTGGGCTGTTATTGTGCGCCGGACAGGTGGTGAGTGTGACCGTGGCGCTGCAGTTCTGGGCTGTATTGTGCGCCGGACAGGGTGCGTGAGTGGACGGCTGCAGTTCTGGGCTGCTATTGTGCGCGGACAGCGGTGTGAGTGTGATCGCGGCGCTGCAGTTCTGGGCTGTATTGTGCGCCGGACAAGGTGGTGAGTGTGACGCTGCATTTCTCGGGCTGTATTGTGCGCCGGACAGGGTGGAGAGTGTGATTCGCCGGCGCCTGCAGTTCTGCGGCTGTATTGTGGCCGGACAGGGTGGAGAGGTCTGTGATCGCGCGCTGCAGTTCTGGGCTGTTATTGTGAACGCCGGACAGGGTGGTGACAGTGTTACGCTGCAGTCCTGGTCTGTATTGTGCGCCGGACAGGGTTGGTGAGTGTTGATGCGGTCGCTCCAGTTCTAGGGCTGATTGTGCGCCGGACAGGGTGGTGAGTGTGACGCTGCCAGTTCTGGCTGTATTAGTGCGCCGGGCAGTGGTGAGTGTGACGCTGCAGTCTGGGGCTGTATTTGTGCGCCGGACAGGGTGGTGAGTGTGACGCTGCAGTTCTGGGCTGTATTGTGCGCCGGACAGGGTGGTGAGTGTGATCGCGGCGCTGCAGTTCTGGGCTGTATTGTGCGCCGGACAGGGTGGAGAGTGTGACCGTGGCGCTGCAGTTCTGGGCTGTATTGTGCGCCGGACAGGGTGGTGAGTGTGATCGCGGCGCTCCAGTTCTGGGCTGTATTGTGCGCCGGACAGGGTGGTGAGTGTGACCACGGCGTTGGCTGCTGCACCGCAGAGTCTGTGTAAGCGACTGATGCTCCCCGCAGCCGGGGCCGGAACCCTCCGTCGGAGGCCGCGGCTGCGGCTGACAGCGCGGCTGACAGCGCCAGTTTGAGATAGGCGAAATTAAACGAGCAGCAGAATCGGGGCCGCCGGCACAGAGTGGGATCTGATGACACATAAACTGTCTGGATGTGTTGCGGCGCCCGCCGTCTTCACCCAGAAAACGGCAGGCGGGCTGGACGGCCTCGACGCTGGATACTGCTCTGTGGCCGCTAAATAAAAACTGAAACAGCTCTCCAAACGGCCACTAGCAAGGCTGTTAGCAGCGGCATGCCTCGTAGACTAATCAATACAGCTCAACATGCTGACATAACAGCCCAATAACAGTCCGCATGGAAACAATAACTGAAACCAAGGATCTGTCATAACATTTGCTATGAGGATCGAAGAGCAGCGGTTCGGTTGAAGTGCTGAAATTAAAAATGAATAAAAATCCATCTTGGAAAATAGCGCTGGAATGACTGACGCTTCCCAACCCTAAATTATGGCCAGCGGGCAGCAGATGAATTGGATTTATGTAATGCAATCATACTCAGGCGTGTCTTTAAATTATAAGCGTTTTGATACTTTTTCGGGAAGATGTTGGTCAAAACGTGATAAAAACATGGTCAGATATATACTATTTTTCCTTTGACTAAACTATTTTTCTACTTACTCTCATTTTTGCCATAAGGTGACAGATCTTTTCCCAATCGATATTTCACATTGTTTAGCTCACTCAACGCATCACCAATATACATCGGGCGGCTCGACACACCAGCAAAACATTCGACCGTTAGCCATTTACCCTAAACGCGCAGCGCGCGTACAATACATTGTTTTCAGCTTACTGATCCCACAATACCGATTATGTGTGTTTATAGTTTCAAAGCACGGGAACATTACGTCTAGCACTGTGTTTGGACACTAAGTGTTCGAACCTGGATGAACTGAGATTGAGAACGCCCGGTACCGACCGAGTTTGTTTGCTGTGAGCAGCATGCAATCACTGCATACATGCTTTGATTAATTAACAGTGTGTCGTCTGTTTGAATGTAATGACTAATGAGCGACTGAAATGAATGAGTTATAAGATGTCATTTAACAATATGCGTGTGAATAAATTATTATCCTGAGTCAAACCGCTGCAATGAATTATCGCATGTCAAACCGAGCAGGCCGTGTGCGTGTTAAAAATAATAATAAGCCGTACCTACAGGTGTGAGTATGATAATAATCCATCGTCATACAAGTGTAATGTGTATGCATTGTATAGACATGGAACCGATGGAACCGATTTTCGCTCCGGCAAGGCAGCGGTGCTCCAGTCATGTTTAATGTGAGTCTCAACTCTAGTAGTGTACACTTACTATTGACTAGCAGTTGGTGACAGCCAGGGTAACTAGACACTGGATAGAACGGTAAGGAATGTAGCGCCCAAATGAATTAGACAATATATAATTTGTATTAATACTATTTTGTTTATCATTAATCAACAGTATTGTTTTGTATAACTATCTAGTATTTCCATGGATTTAATATTAAAATATTGAATTCAATTCAAGCAATTCTACTGAAGCATAGTCGAAGTAGTATATATTTCAGTACATTTAGTACCATTTGGCAGCGGTAACAAAGCAACTATTCATGCTAGGTGTCGATTCTAACCAATATATAGATGACGCCGCAGTCGCCGCATACATGCCACGTCACAGTCGGCATTGGGCCGTGGGCGTTCCGAAATGTGTTACCCCCAAGCCCATTTAACGTCTTTGTGCCCAGAATATCAAAAATGGTAAATGAAAACGTTGTAGCCAAGGCTAATAGCTATCTGGTCCAGAAGCCGGATTTGAAATATGTTCCATAGGTTACGAGCCAGCCTCGTCTGAAATTATCGATGTAACATTGAAATCCTATGGTCTAGTAGGTTTTGATTGTCGAAACGCCCTTGTGCTGCCATTTTAAATGGGTTATTTTTTCAGTTCCTTAACGTTTATTCTTTCTTCTTTTTTCATCCTACTGCCAACTGTTAACAGTAAGGGCTGAGTGACAGCGACCGTGATCTGTTCCTTAGTAGTTAGCCTTAACTGACCTTTAGTTCAGTAAGTGAGAAGACCATGCCGACTTTGTATCGCAGTTCAGAGCCGTAAAAGCGCAGTTGGATAGAAAGGACTCAGGGTCAGGGCCCCTCGCACAACACACTCTGCTTCCTGAAGGCTCCGCCGCTCCAATCAGGGCAGCATAAATAATGGACCGAGTCGCCGTTTTTTGTCTCTGTCCGCGGGCACAGATTTCCCTGGCGAATACATCAGGGGCCTCGGGCAATTCGCCGGATCAAAATAAGTCAGCTGCGATTGATTTATCGGTCACGAGTGTACAATAAATGCATGTGCGATCCGTGTGCCTCGGGCACCGTGTGACGTCGGGGAGGGGCGGGGGCGGGCGGGGGCGGGCGGGGGCGGGGGCGGGGGCGGGGCGTGGGACTGACAGCAGCGGTGTGACCGGCGGTAGCGGTGTGACGGGCGGTACGGGCACAGCTGACACGCCTAATGGCCCGCTACGGAGACACTGGAGAGCTGGCCAAACAGTCGGCGGCACACGGCACCAATCCCCCTGAGAAGCGCGAGCTCGGCGGCGGCGGCATATACAATACAGTGTGCCGGTGATTGCGGAGTAGCGGTGACAGGGTGGGTGGCATCGGTGACAGGGTGGGTGGCATCAGGTGACAGGGTGGGTGGCATCGGTGACAGGGTGCAGGTAGCATCGGTGACAGGGTGGGGAGTATTGGTGACAGGGCGAATGGCATCGATGCAGGGTGGGTGGCATCAGTGACAAGGTTAGTTGCATCGGTGACAGAGTGGATGGCATCGGTGACAGAGTGGATGGCATCGGTGACATAGTGGATGGCATCGGTGACAGAGTGGCTGGCATCGGTGACAGAGCGGGTGGCTGGGTTAGTGGGGTGGTCAGATCAGCTGTCACAGCAGACAGCTGCGTCAGGTGGCTGGGTTAGTGGGGTGGTCAGATCAGCTGTCACAGCAAACAGCTGCGTCAGGTGGCTGGGTTAGTGGGGTGGTCAGATCAGCTGTCACAGCAAGCAGCTGCGTCAGGTGGCTGGGTTAGTGGGGTGGTCAGATCAGCTGTCACAGCAAGCAGCTGCGTCAGGTGGCTGGGTTAGTGGGGTGATCAGATCAGCTGTCACAGCAAGCAGCTGCGTCACGTCAGCCGTGCATGCCAGGCTGAAAACCGTTCAAAGTAAAACATCAGGAGGGAAGCTAGTTACTAGCCGTTGTCACAATGGATTATTGCGCTGAAAAGATTCTGAATCTTTCTGAAGTGTTTTAAAATGTTTTGGCATGCAAGTTTTTGTATGTTTATCCATTCCTTAACCACGCTACTTAGACATGCGATTTTTGTATTGAAATGTCCCTCATAATTTTGTGATATGTTTGTAAAAAATAAATTATGTTACACAATTGCGGTTTAGTGGTAATAAGGAAGATAATTGTTTTTATGTTAGATGTGATGCCAGATCTCCACGACTGAATCTTTTCAAAAGATTCCGAATCATTCCGAAACATGGGGGGGCTGCAGCCCCCCCCCCAGTTAACATGTTAGAGGAGGCCCTGCCCTTAGTTGACATCATAATGGACTCGCCCAATGCAACGGCCAGCGAATCGATTCCAGCACTTCAAAAAGACCGACCTGTGATCCATGACGCTGTCAGATTTAGTGACTAGTTCAGCGCTATAATCCACCGTGAAAACGGCTAATATTCACCTGGCTAAACATCTGGTTACCAAGTAAAAAATAATGGGTTAGCGACATAACTAAAAAATAATCATACCCTTTGTACGCCCAATACCCATTGAAAAAGGCAAAAAAATATTACCCAAAACCCAGACAATCCCAAAAAATTGAGTGAGCATCCAATGGTGGCACCCATTACACCTTTTTTTATCATTGCATCTCAGCGAGTGCGAAGATCAAGATATTCGATGCACTGCAGCCCCAATTTGAAATCAACATCTACTAGATAGATATTAAAAGAAACTGTAGCAATACATTCGAAGGTGGTATCGAAGACGTTTTTAAAAATTCCGATCATAACTGATGACTGATATTTATATTTGTAATGATTTTTTCCAGCTTTTTTCAATGAAAGTTTTGTATTTGGTAACAAAATAATAATTGACATCAATCTGTAAAAGTGTCCGTCACGCGTGAAACATGCATTTTTTTTTTTTTTTTTTTTTTTTGTAAAGCAAAAAACAAAAAAACTTAACGTGGAGTCAGTACTCGAGAGTTATACCCGCGCCGGCGTAGGGGGGGGGGGTAAAATATTACCCCCTCCCGTAATTTCCGCAATAACTTGAAAACGGTAACAGATAACGACGTCAAAAGCTTCAGTACCTTTATCTAGCATCAAATTTGACGTCTTCCCTAAAAATTAAAACAAGTTCAGAACTTTGGAAGATAATACGTTTTGATGACGTTCAATGTCATGCCATTTTTGATTGAAAATAACGATAAAATGTTTGAATGCATCGTAGAAAACATAGCGTTTAAAGCAAATCGCAAAACGCAAAACTGTATAAGAAAGATATATTATAAAATTCTCTACATAGATGGCGTTTCGTGATTTCAATTTTTTTGATCCCCCCAATAATCTCAAAAATGTTTTTTCATAATTTCTCCAAAAATATTGAATAATTTCCTAAGGTTATCTAAAAACAAACGGGAAATTATATATTTATACTATATATATATATATATATATATATATTATCTGAGACTAATGTGTAATGTATACCCAGATTCCATAATTCAAAGTAATGCTTCATTTTCCAGTGACTGTATGCTCTCCAAGCATAAAAAGGTATGCGTCATTTTTCTAATAATAACGTTTTTATTTTTTGACCTCATCAGATATACATATTATATATATATAATATATATATATATTATATATACTATATACTATATGTGTGTTCATTTTTGTGTTTAAATGAGACCAAAACTAACCTAAGGACGTGCATTGTTTATTCCAGATAGTCAGTTTTCAAGTTTTGACCTTAGAATGACCTGATCTTGACCTTTTGACGGGGTCAAGTTGTAAAAATGATGTTCTTTATCGAATTCTTACGTGCAAAATAACCCCTAAACATGTGTCACAAGGCTTGCTTGACCTCTTCGTGACAAGTGACCTTTTGTGCCTGAACCTTGACCTTGACATTTGCATGCAATTTCACTTTACTTTAATGCAATAGATTATTACACCTTTGAGAGCTTAATGTGCATTGGCAGTCTTAATCAAAGGATTTTAATTGAAAGTATGAAACGCATTAACCAATTAACTCGAAGCTTTCATATGACCTGACCGTGACCTTCAATTTGACCCTAAACTTGAAAAATTTTCGGGTATGGCATGTCGATTTGTTTCAATTGAGAGCTTTGATTCGCCCGCCCTGCGCGTTCTCGCTGCGGTTATGGTTCGGAAGATAAGAGGGGGGTAATATTTACCCCTCTAAATACGCCGCGCGTTCGGCTAGAGCCCCTACGGCCGCGCGGGTTAACATAATCGCCTAACGTGATAATCCCGGCAAAAAAAGGCGTCCAGCAATAAATCGGCATATGTATATTGCATGAATAGATGAGCCAGACAATAAATAGCTGCATTTCACCGTGCATGCTGAATTATTTACGGCAAATCTTCAAATTGCTCTGTTCAATCCGGTAAAAAGCTACTTGGCCTAGACAAAACTTAAAGTAACTTCTATTCTGTTACCCATCCTTGATATGATTACCTTATTAAATATATTACAATCTTAAACTGCTCTCTATTCCCAATGCATTGCTTTGTTTTAATAAATGAATACCTCCAGCAAAAACTATGAAATATCATCAGTTGACGTCAAAATGCTGGCATAGCGTTGTTTAACAGCTTAGCATTTCAACTTATAATTTAAAAATACTTTATATATTCCAAGTTATATTCACAGTAATGGTCTTCTTCGTTGATTCAAAACAATGAGTTAAACCATATTAAACCATGTGTCTAAATGGATTTGCCTAATAACTGAATACAATAACATAATACGTAGCTAATAACGTAATACAGATAAATCAATTTTAGCCGCAAAATTACGACCAAGGCCTTTCGTCAACCCCGCCCATGACCCAAATGGCCAGCTCGTCCCAAGGTGGCCACTGCTGCGCTGTCCTTCATCCCTGCAGAGTGGCTCGGCTGGCCTGCAGAGTGGCTCGGCTGGCTACAGAGTGGCTCGGCTGGCTACAGAGTGGCTCGGCTGGCCTGCAGAGTGGCTCGGCTGGCCACAGAGTGGCTCGGCTGGCTACAGAGTGGCTCGGCTGGCCTGCAGAGTGGCTCGGCTGGCTACAGAGTGGCTCGGCTGGCTACAGAGTGGCTCGGCTGGCTACAGAGTGGCTCGCTGGCATAGAGTGGCTTGGCTGGCACAGAGTGGCTCGGCTTGGTTAAAAAGAGTGGCTCGGCTGGCTACAGAGTGGCTCGGCCTGGCTACAGTGAGTGCTTGGGGGGGGACGGCTGGCTTACAGAGTGCTTCGGCTGGCTACAGAGTGGCTCGGCTGGCTACAGAGTGCTCGGCGGCTACAGAGTGGCTCGGCCCTGGCTACAGAGTGGCTTCGGCTGGCTACCAGAGTGGCTCGGCCTGCTACAGAGGGCTCGGCTGGCTACAGAGTGGCTCAGCTGCTACAGAGTGGCTCACTGGCTAACAAGAAGTGGCTCGGCTGGCTATAGAGTGGCTTCGAGCTGCTACAGAGTGGCTCGGCTGGCTACAGAGTGGGCTCAGGCGCTGGTAACAGAGGTGCTGGCTGGCTACAGAGTGGCTCGGCTGGCTGCAGAGTGGCTCGGCTGGCTACAGAGTGGGCTCCGGGCTGGCTGCCTACAGATGGCTCGGCTGGCTACAGAAGTGGCTTCGGCTGGCTACAGAGTGGCTCGGCTGGCTACAGAGTGGCCTCCGGCTGGCTACAGAGTGGCTCAGTCTTGGCTACCCAGAAGTGGCTCGGCTGGCTAACAGAGTGGCTCGGCCTGGCTTACAAGAGTGGCTTTCGGCTGCCTGCAAGTGGCTCGGCTGGTGCCTACAGGGTGGCTTCGGCTGGCTACAGGAGCGGCTACAGGAGCGGCTACAGGAGCGGCTACAGGAGCGGCTACAGGAGTGGCTTCAGGAGTGGCTACAAGAGTGGCTACAGGAGTGGCTACAGGAGTGGCTACAGGAGTGGCTACAGAAGCGGCTACAGGAGCGGCTACAGGAGTGGCTACAGAAGTGGCCGGCTGGTTACAGAGTGGCTCGGCTGGCCACAGAGTGGCTCGGCTTGGCTACAAAGTGGCTCGGCTGGCTAACAGAGTGCTCGAGCTGGCCACAAGTGGCTCGGCTGGCTACAGAGTGGCTTGGCTGGCTACAGAGTGGCTCGGCTGGCTACAAAGTGGCTCGGCTGGCTGGCTAGCAGAGTGGCTCGGCTGGCTGCTAGCAGAGTGGCTCGGCCTGGCTCAGAGGGCTCGGCTGGCCTACAGAGGGGATCGGCTGGCTACAGAGTGCTCGGCTGGCTACAGAGAGGAACTAAGGCTGCTACAGAGTGGCTCGGCTGGCTACAGAGTGGGGCTCGGCTGGCTACAGAGTGGCTCGGCTGGCTACAGAGTGGCTCGGCTGGCTACAGAGTGGTTCGGCTGGCTACAGAGTGGCTCGGCTGGCTACAGAGTGGCTCGGCTGGCTACAGAGTGGCTCGGCTGGCTGCAGAGTGGCTCGGCTGGCTACAGAGTGGCTCGGCTGGCTACAGAGTGGCTCGGCTGGCTACAGAGTGGCTCGGCTGGCTACAGGGTGGCTCGGCTGGCTACAGAGTGGCTCGGCTGGCTACAGAGTGGCTCGGCTGGCTACAGAGTGGCTCGGCTGGCTACAGAGTGGGCTTCGGCATGCACCAAAAGAAAAAAAAGTTTTGGGGCCCTTTTCGGGCCCTGGCTACAGAGTGGCTCGGGCTTGGCTACCGAGTGGCTCGGCTGGCTACAGAGTGGCTCGGCTGGCTACAGAGTTGGCTCGGCTGGCTACAGAGTGGCTCGGCTGGCCACAAGAGTGGCTCGGCTGGCTACAAGAGTGGCTCGCTGGCTACAGAGTGCTGCGGCTGGCTACAGAGTGGCTCGGCTGGCTACAGGAGGGCTCGGCTGGCTTAGCAGAGTGGCTCGGCTGGCTACAAGAGTGGCTCGGCTGGCTACAGAGTGGCTCGCTGGCTTGGCTACAGATGGCTCCTGGCCTACAGGTTGCTCGGCTGGCTAGCAGAGGGCTCGGCTGGCTACAGAGTGGCTTCGCTGGCTAACAGAGTGCTCGGCTGGCTACAGAGTGGCTCGGCTGGCCTTACAGAGAGGCTCGCTGGCTTGGCCTACAGAGTGGCTCGGCTGGCTACCAGAGTTGCTCGGCTTAGGCTACAGAGTGGCTCGGCTGGGCTACAGAGTGGCTAAGCTGGCTACAGAGTGGCTCGGCCTGGCTACAGAGTGGCCTCCGGCTGAGCTAACAGGGTGGCTCGGCTGCTAACAGAAGTGGCTCAGGTGGCTTACAGAGTGGCTCGGATCTGGCTAAGAGTGGCTCGCTGGCTAACAGAGTGGCTCGGCTGGCTACAGAGTGGCTCGGCTGGCCTTACAAGAGTGGGCTCGCTGGCTACAGAGTGCTCGGCTGCTACAGAGTGGCTCGCTGGCTGGCTACAGAGTGGCTTCGGCTGGCTACAGAGTGGCTCGCTGCTCAGGGGCTCGGCTGGCTACAGAAGTGGCCTCGGCTGCTAAGAGTGGCTCGGCTGGCTTACAAGAGTGGCTCGGCTGGCTGGCTACAGAGTGGCTCGGCTGGCTACAGGGTGGCTCGGCTTGGCTTACAGGTGGCTGCGGCGGCCTACAGGGGGCTCTGGCTGCTCAGAGTGTCGGGCTGGCTACAGAAAGGTTTTGGCTCGCTGGCTTACAGAGTGGCTTCGGCTGGCTGTACAGAGTGGTTCGGCTGCTACAGAGTTGGCTCGGCTGGCTGGTCTACAGAGTGGCTCGCTGGCTTACAGAGAGGCTCGGCTGGCTGGCTACAGAGTGGCTCGGCTGGCTACAGAGTGGCTCGGCTGGCTACAGAGTGGTTCGGCTGGCCTGCAGAGTGGCTCAGCTGGCCTGCCATCAGATCTTCCCCGGGAGACGGTCCCAGCCCGACCCCCGGCGGCGCGGGGCTCTCAATCGGCTCCGCCTGCCCCGGTACTCCGTGTGGGCGCCTCAGGCGTCGGGTAACGCAATTGGCACTGTAATCACCGCCTCGTTGCCCCAATGTCCTATTGAGCAGTGTCGAGATAACCTTGTTAGCTTTGTCGCCCGGTGAACTGAGGCGGCACGTGTCGTTAGCGGGCTCGTGCGCCGCATGGAAAGGCTGCCGGTCGTCGGCGACGCTCGGTGGAATTCGAGAAGTGTTCAATCCAAGCACGGAGATCTGGGTTGTTAGTGAACGTGCCTCGTCTGCGAATGGCAACTATAATTGATACGTTAGACGGCCAGGTCCACTTGTGATTATTAGTACGAGGACTTCTTGCGTTCGTTTTGAATGCATTGTATTTCTGTGTGAGGCTGCAGATCGCTTAAACTGGAACGATCTGCAGCCACACTGGAAGTCCCGCGACCTCCAAGAAGAACGTGTTCACCGTAGTTTAACGGCTCGGGAACTGTCATCCCGTCTTGAAACTGGAAGTCCCGCGACCTCCAAGAATAACGTGTTCACCGTAGCTGAACGGCTCGGGAACTGTCATCCCGTCTCGGCGCCTGTCACGCCCTGATTTTCTGCGCGCTTATCTGACTATCTCGAGTCGTCTCGAAATATTCAAAAAGTGGTGTTATTAAGTTAAGTGGCGACAGCTGACAAGGTGATAACTGATATGACACCACAAACACGATGCTCTTCATTTTCAACAACGCATCTTCCGAATAGGCAGGGGTAAAAAAGCGCCGTCCTGCCGATGGCGTCGGCGACCAGATATCCAACTTTGCTGACGGAGTAGCGACCAAAACGGCCTGTAAATATTTGTTTCATTCGTTTCATATAGTTTAATTTAGTTTCACGTCCATATAAAAATAAACTTTTTACATCACTAAATTAGGTTGTCTGTGTATTGATGTTCCTCCTACGCAAGTCAAGAAACCTACCACGAAATCCACCACCAAGTATCTACCACGTTAGCTCCAGGCGCTCGTCGGCGATTTTTGTGCGACCACAACGTTAAACCAATGGCAAAAGTGGTTGTAAAAAAATCGCCGAAAACGCGCCGACCGAATGGTCGGCAGAATGGTAGGGTAATGGTCTCCCTCCTGGTAGTAGAATGCACCAAATACAGTTAAAGGGCACTGCGTGCACGGTGCCTCTAGCCTGTCCCCGGGGACAATAACCAGACACTCTGATGCTAAGAAAACTATGGACACTGATCTGGTCATTTCTTCGCCAGTCGATCCCAGCGTAGTCCATAGAGTGTTGTTTAGATTTATACAGATGGTGCCACTCTAATGGACTAAATTAGACCTAAGTCCACAACAATCTTTTATATAAAATTTTGGTCTCGACTTAAATTAAACCAAATGAATAAAACTCAGGAAAACACTCCTGTTGGACTAAGAAAATTCGAATGGTGAAGAAATTACCCTGATCAGGTTCATTAGTTAGTGGTCTGAGCAAAAGCAGTGTCTGGTCATGTTCCCGAGGGACAGGCTAAGGATACCCTAGTTTGATATATTGGAAGCTTTCAGGCTGTCGAACATATCTTGCGCGTAGCGAACATTCAGCGACGCAGAAAGTATTATTCGGTAGGAACTTGATTCGTCTTGTGTGTGACGTTTATTTTGGTTTCGTGCGAGCGTTCTATGCAGTGGCGGTTCTTCCATTGAGGCAGATTTTAGATGAGATGAGCCTCACCTAAAATAGCCAAACAAATGAAGAATAATAATATTTTTCCTAATTGTATAATAATTTTAGTAGGAATAAAAGGAAATGCATATTTCATAGACAAAACTAATTTTTTCCAATCAGCTTAAAACGCGTCTTCATTTTCATGTTATTACATTATTTGCTTGGTTTGTTAGGCGCAAATCAGGCCTAGCTATTGACAATAGCATTGGAAAAGTTGGGCTGTGAGGCACTGCCTCACAGCCCAAAACGCTTGTTTCGCCCAGATCGGCAGCTTCTCAGCGTACAGCACGTACCAGATCTAGCTGAGTTTTTGCCGGCGCTTCTGTTCCGGAGAAATCCGATGCGGCTGTCAACACGGCACGCCAGCAAAGGGACCTTTGTGACAGCGCCGATATTTTAAAATAACAAGTTTCGGGTTATTTTTGAATGTGCGAATCTTTTCTAGTGGTTTTATAACTTCTACAATCTCCTTTTAATGTGATTAGTTGCATAATGCTGCAGGAATGGGCGGGCCGTTCAGATCGCTTAGATTACAACTAATAGAACATTATATTTCTATGCATTTTGCTCAGCCTTGTTCTTCGCTATATACCGGTCACCGGATCATTTTATGTGAAGGCTCTGAGTCCTATTCTTTTCTTAAATGCAACGGCACAATTTTTGATAACTGACAGAATGCAGAATCAGGAGCCTTGCGTTCCGCACACTCTGCGTAACAATATTTTACATTTTAAATTCAANTTAGGTGTGGAGGCGATACCAAGGTAAGTAAATTTGTAAAGAGGCGATACATGTATTGTATAACTAAAATAAATTGTTTAGTAGTTCGAAGAAATCTAATTGAAATCTGAACTGGATTGGTTTCTAAATAAATCATATATCATTAATTTATAAGTTATGTATTCATTCAGCGAATAAGTTTTGGTTACGAACTAAAATACATTTTATACGCAATTCATATTGCATTATTTTGCCTTAACCCAAATTCATGAATAATATAATTATCTGACTTATGTTGTATTATTTCAATTTTGTATTATTATAAATTGATATGTACTTGTTCTCTTACAGTACATTCTTGCTATTTTTTTCTTTATAAAAACCGTCAGAATTAGTGATCGACTTTACATATTAAAGGTGTTTATATAGTAATTGCCCCCCCCCCTTCTGTGCTATTTCGCTTATGACGGAACTAGCAATGAACTACGGTGGTGAGGGAAGGAACTTTAGGTACCAGGGTACTTTAGGTACTTTAGGTCCTGGTACCTAGTACTTTAGGTACCAGGACAAAGGATGTCGAGATTGGGGAATTTCAGGAGGTAATGGTTCAGGGATGAGGGAATTTCGGGGTCTACGGTCGGGACCAAGGAGACATCAGGGAGCAGTGAATCATGCTGAAGTTAGAAGGTGGGTCGTGCCGGCTGGAGGATCAAAGTCCACTCTGGCGATTGGTAGCGGCTCTGGGCGGCCAAGGTCACACATGGAGTCTGTTGACGGGTTAGCTGGCCTGTAGCCAGAGACAGGGAATTCAGTGGTTAACCCGGCATTGGCTGGGGTCTCAGCCGAACGCCATTGGCTGGGGTGGGGGGGCGAAAAACGCCCCCTCGTTACTGCCCGAAACCAATAATACAGCGAGACGCGCAAGCTTGCAATGAAAACCTCTCAACGAGAATCACTCTTAAGCGTATCGATTATATATTATATATAATATATATATATATGTATCTATATATATATAATACTATATATATATATAATATATCATATATATATAATATATATATAAGGTCATATGTCAGGTCGCAGTCATTTCAAGATCAAATGGTAGTTATTTTAGTTTTTTGAGCCATACTTCCCATCCAAAAGCCGTATATTGAGGACGAAAATCGCCACTAAGTGCTCTAAAATTTATAGGGCATCTCTGTATAAGCAAAGTGGAAATGTAAGGCAAAGGTCAAGGTCCAAGGGTCAGTTCAAGTATTCACTATTTGCAAGAGATCAGCGACCAACATGTTTATTGGGTTATCTTACACAAATAACTCGATTATAGCAGGCCATTTTCAGGATCTGACCTATATAAGGTCAAGGTCAGGTCATAGAGGGTTCAAATTTAGAAATATTCCAATATTAAATTAAATACATTTATATAATCCAGTTTTGTCTCAGCAACACATGGTACCATTTATTTTTATTGTATCTCGTAGATAAAGCTCCCAAAACGTACTTTTCAAAAAGTTACGGTTTCATGATGGTAAATCATACTGGGAAGCAATAGTTGATTCAAAAATAGAGATATGTCTTTGAATTTCGGTTTGGTAATGTGCAATGTGGTTTCTCTTACATATTTCCGTTTTTTGGAATTTTTCCAAAAATTGGTGATTTTGTGCCGGCATTTTTTTTTTTTTTTGAGGGGGTCAAAATCCAAAAGTTTAAAAATCCGAGATAGCCATTTTCTACCCCATTGCAATTTGCTTTCTTTTGGGCGTTTTATAATTAGCATTTTGCTTAAGGGAATCCGTCTATTACAGCCTGTTATTGTTAGAGCTTAGCTGATTATTTCGCGCCAAAAGTGGTGTGTAGTGACGTCACGTTAAATTCGATATAACTCGAAAAAAAAATCGTCGATTTTTTAAAATTTGCATTGAAGACGCCAAATTGATGTAGAATAAGGTACCTGAAGTTTGGCGTTGATAGCGCTGTTGGTTTGTGAGCAATTGTGAAAATCCCTGAGGGGGGCGTTTTTCGCCCCCCAGCCAATGGCGGGTTAAGGATCATGAGTTTCAGGGTTAGGGACCCAGGACGCGGGTGCAAGGGATTTTAGAGATCAGGGATCCGTATCAAAGGACAGGAATCATAGTTCGGGAAATGGATCTAAGGCAGAGATCCAGGTTTGGGATAGGCCAGGGGTTAAAGGAATTTTAAAGGTCAGGGATCCATGACAGGGGATAAGGGATTTTAGAGGTCCGAGGATACTGGGCTGAGGTCAGATACCCAGAGGATCAGATCAGGGATCTGGGATCCAGGTGAGGGACCCATGGATCATTGTATCAAGGTTAGAAGGAATCAGAGATCCATACCAGGGTTTAGGGGTGCAATGATTCAGGGAACAATTAATAATTGAGGGATTATAGGGAATAAGGGACCCAGGGCTAGAGGCCAGATTTCAGAGATCCAGGTTTGGGATAGGCCAGGGGTTAAGGATTATGGGGTTAGGGATCAAGGGGATTCAGGGCTTAGGGACATGGGATAAAGACGTGGGATTCAGGGTTAAAGTTTTATTTAGGGTTCTTCGAGGGGCAATGACTTGTGTGCAGTTCTCATACTGATACCTCTGTCAGCGCGGCCAGGTGTGTGCGTGGTTGTGTGTGTATGTTCAACGAAAATACTCCCTGATAAATTCGTAAAGTTGGAAGTGAGCTCAAAATAGGCAGGGACATCCGGGTATTCCGCCGACATAAGTATTTTTTTTGTATTTATTTATGAGTCTAGCGGAAGTCGAGAGGGACCAGCCGACGACCAAATCATTTATTTATGGGTCTAGCGGAAGTCGAGAGGGACCAGCCAAAGACCGAAACATTTATTTTATTCGGATGTAAAGCCTTAGATATGACCCGTAAGTCCTATGGGCGTCATTCACACTTCCGTAATATTAACAATATTTTGTGGGCGATTGGAGCCACTGTGTCATATAGTGCAATTCACATTTTATTTATGAATAGTAAAGGACATTTATCCTTTCTAGGGGTCACTCATCTAGCTGGTATCTGGCACTACTGGGAGGGAATTTTTGGGGCCCTACAAAATATTACGGAAGAAATAAAATCAGAATGTTTGTAGCCGAGAGAATGACAGAATGAATGATGCAGGATGACTCTTAATTTAACCCTATTAGTGGCAGGCTCCCGGCTACCCCTATTAGTGGCAGGGGGGCATATTCGCCCCCCGCGAGATCTCGAGATCTACCCGTCCGGATTTTCAAAAATCAAACGGTCGAGACGTTCACCTCAACATGACTAAAACATATTCTAAAAAACGAATGTTAGGAAAATCTTAAATAGGGGCAACGGGGCAAAAAAGTCAAAAATTAGAGGTATTTTTGATCCAACACCAGCTGCCATGTTATCAACCATTGTACTTCAAATCAACAGTTATCGTAGACAATGAGTAAGGAAACGATATGTTATGACGATTGTTAAAAAGTGCAAAAATCATTAGGCGTGTGCAGGTCATTAAATTTGGGGGGCGAAGTTAAAAAGCGTAATTCAAACGTTTTTTGATGTCTTTTTCTGAATGAATGCAATATTTCGTTATTTACATCATACAAAATAGTTATTAAGCATATTTTTGTACCATAGGCGGTGCCAGGTTAACGAAAAGGGGAGGCAATTTATACAAAATATGATCAGCAGTCATGCTTCGACCACGGAATATAAATCAGTTACTGGTCATAGATAGTTCCATTTGAATGCTGCAAATCATCATAGGCCGTATCCAGGATCCACATTTTGGGGAGGTGCAAAACTTTTTGATACAAATAAATCCCGCTAATATAATACTAACTAGTCAACAATAATCTAGTTTACTGGCCAATTTCAATTCACATAAAGTTACCCGCTTTTTTACCTACCCTGGGCTCGCCTATTCTCTTCCAATTTTTCAAAAATGACCCCCTGGTGCTTTTTCATCGGAAAACTGCAGTATGTCATTCCTTGTAGCGCCCATGCATCAAAAGTGTTCTGGAATAATATCCCCCTTTTTTCGATTCCTGAGGCGCGCCTTTGCAATAAAATGTATTTATTTTCTCTCCTGGACTCATATGTTCAGTCATCATTCTCAACTATCTGTTTTATTGCACCGTAATCGCTGGTATATCTTTATCACTATGCAAGTTTACCCCCTTTTTCTGGCCTGACACGCCCATGAAAACTCAACAAACGTAAAAAAATATGCCAAAATTGGCAGGAGAAACTATCTCCAGCATCTTCATAGCTATAATCGCAATTTATATTGCTTGATTGACTGTCAGCTTAGGCGTTACATATTTTTTTGGAAATCCCCCTTTTCCCAAGTACCTGAAACCGCCTCTGCCGTAAAAAAATACAATATATCATGAACATCAACTAATTTGAACGTATTTGAATCACCGTAAAAGCATGCAACTTCTTTATACTTGAGGCAGTTAAAGGAAGAATCCGTGAGACCGCATTCCGTATTATTCGCCAAATGTCGCCGAAAAATCTCCCAGAACTGGGCCCTGGAACCGCCTCTGCTTCAAGTCAGAAACTCCAAAATTTGACTCCAGAATGTGAAAATCAATTTTAGGAAAAGTCCGATAGTTTCATAAGCCTACTCGTAGCCGTTTCGGAGATATCTAAGAAAAACATGAGGGGTGGGCAATATCCCCCCCCCTGCCACTAATAGGGTTAAGGCCCAGTAGGAGTGTAGGGACTCACGCCAGGACAGCCAAGCAAGGATTGATACCTGACGGAATTTTGAATTTACAATTTCATTATAATACGACGACTGGAGTTCTACTTTTGGCAAAATGGGGGGGTGGGGGAGATTAAGCAGGGGTATAATGGGAAGTGGGTAACTGGACGGAAGGCTATGAACTTAGCTGCGTTGGCAATGGTCATCGGGCAGCACCGATAAACCTAGTCCTTCACCCTTCCCTGTGATACTGGTACACTTGCATTGTGAGCATGTTGACTCCCCTCCTTTGAGCCGTGAAGTGGCATGTGTTGTGAACTGTTAACATCAAGAAACACTGGCCTATACAATGTCCATAATGCCCAGCCTCTCACAATTAAGCATCTATCACCATCGGATGCAAATGTACACATTGGGGACGACGTTGAAATCAGGAGTAAAATGTATCTAATTTCGATTACCACTTTCTTGTTCGGTATTATGGTGTAGTATCTTAAACCTTCACCCACAATCCCGCAAGGTACTTTTGAGGAAATTTGATAAGTTGTAATATTTAGTTTCTTCGTTTCTTAGTTTCTTCTCAACATTTTTATGTATTTCTATGCGTAGTTATTCTGTTTTGTTTGGACTTTAAGTTTTAACGCAAGGATATAGTTATATAGTACGATAAGAGCCTTCCGGCAAAGCGCAATCCTTTTTTGTCAGTCACAAATAGTTCAACATCTAAATTACGTTTATATCAATAATTAGCACACGTACTAAAGCATCACTTCAAGACAAATTACCCCCGATAAGATGAGATGGTGTGGCGTAGAATGCTTCAGCGAAAATCCTGGGAGTGTTGAGAAGTCAGCGCACTGCATCTCGGTGAGTTGCTGCAAAGATATTTCTATCAAAACGTGGCTCCCACACACGGAATACATACTTCAATAAAAAACATTTGACTTTACTTGGTACATATTTACAATCAATAACACTAGATATTGTACAATATGTCATCACTGTCCTGAAAAATCACGGTGGAGAGAGAGAGAGAGAGAGAGAGAGAGAGAGAGAGAGAGAGAGAGAGAGAGAGAGAGAGAGAGGAGAGAGCAGTGAGAGACGAGAGGAGAGTGATGGTGAGAGTGAGTAGAGTGAGAGTGAGTGGAGTGAGTGAGAGTGGAGTGAGAGTGAGAGGAGACGTGAGAGTGAGAGTGTAGAGTGAGAGTGAGAGTGAGAGTGAGAGTGAGCAGTGAGAGTGAGAGTGAGAGGAGGTGAGAGTGGAGATATGTGTGTGAGAGTGAGGGGTGTGGTGAGAGTGTAGTGAGAGTGTGTTGAGAGTGTGTGAGAGTGTGTGAGTGTGTGTGAGGTGTGAAGATAGATAGATTGATAGATAGAGGAGCGGTGGAGCAAATAGCGATGGAGCAATTGGTCTCTGGCAGAATACATTTTCACTCTCATAACACATTACCCGATAAAGTTTGTGTTGCAGGCGCCGATGTGTCCGGATGGATAAGACGTCACGTTATGCCAGTTTTGAATGGCTACAATACACACATGCATCTACATCAACACATAATCTGTTAGCGTTGTTGATAAACATGACCAGGCCCCAATCTTTACCAAGGTCCGTCTTACAAATGCCGTGAATGGTAATCGGCATATTGATGGCCGGCCTGGCAAAATAGACTTCCACTCGGGATCGAACCCTGGGATTCATAATTCATCCTAGCCGCTCTACTCGACTTCGCTATTTTTTTCGACAACGGAGTGAATTGCGAACAAAACGCGATGGTCGAATAAGTGCGGCATTCCGAGCACTCCATTCACGGCATGCCGTACTTGCGCTATTCACGGCACTTGGTAAGATTGGGCCCAGTATGAGGATCTGTCATTCGCAGCTGTACATTGTACAGTCTATAGACTATAGACCATATAGTGTTCTGTCTACTTCATCGACACCACCTGTGTATGTCGGTGCTGCGCGCAGTGGAATCCAATGCAATTACCTACTATAGTCCTCTCTCCCTGGGCTCCGCTATCAAGGGCGAGGGCATAAACATTTTGTTTAAAGATTTTACTGCTTGCACTTTGCAGCACCACAGACAGCACTGATGGACAATGTTGACATTTATTAAAGAGACTGTCCCACCTTACCATTATATTTTAGTTGAAATAGCAATGTTGATATCCGGACATTGCAATTAAGTATGGTATAAGTCAAAACAACCAACGTAGTCGAGTCACCAAAAAATTGGGTTTGGTTTTGACATTTTTTAACATCCCCAGTCCCCAGTGTATTTGAACGGGGATTCTGAGCCGATGACGTCGTCACTCTTTACTAAATGTTGATGATAGCCGACTTGTCTTACATTTGGCCATACATTAGCCATACATTTGGTAGCGTGAAGGTTTTCTCTATTTCCCGAAAATCCTTGATATGACGTCATTAATCCACATATTAAAACTTTACTTTTTATTAAATGGGGTGGGGGTTTTTACGCGTATTAGGTTTTTACGCGTAACAAAATCAGCATATTTTTCTCGATTTTTAAATATACTTCTTGAACAAATCTTAGACCGCCTTCCGTAGTAAAACTTCGTCTTAACTTGCTGTTTTTAACATTATTGATGTGATTTTTTCGTGAACGACACGAAAAATCAGATCGAAGCGATTCAGGGGGAGTTTCATCCCCCCCCCCCCCTCCCCATTCAGCCGTCCATAGGCTCGGCGACCACTATGACACACTTCCTAGCAACCAATAGTATTTGACACGGAAGGCCGGACCACTATGCGGTTATGGGACCAGCGCTGAGTGGAAATGTGAACATTCATTTGTGCATGTAATGTTTTCGTTTGAATCCGATAGAATTGAAGTGGATGCAATACAACTTTACCACTATCTTGAAGTTCATATCTATTGCCCTTTTATGGATTCAATTTGTGAATAAGCCACAAAATATCCGTATCTTTAGTCAACATTTTGGCCGTATTGCCACGAAGCTGCACAACGGTCATCACGTCTAAGAAGTTACCTCTCAGGCCAATTTATCGCCGGATGGATGGTACCTATAGCTCATGGCCTTTAGCGAAATTAATGGCGATCCGACAAATAAGGGCGCCTGTTTGAACGTGCGAATATTAACGGACTTAACATTTGCGGTGGAAAGAAAGACTCAGCTGCAAATATACCTTGGCATGTTTTTTACTGGCCGCGCAGAAGATCAGCAGTCAAGCGTCATTTTCGGTCATGTTTTGGTGTTTTCGTAACGACACAACTACAGGATATAGCCCTTCTTTGTTTTTGAGTTTTTAATAATTTCTAAGATCATTTCATATTCTTTATTATTTTTGCTAAATATGAGATTATAACAATTATCCTTGTTTTCATGAAACCCGACAAAATAATTGGTACCTTAATAAATTGTTCCCCACTCCCATTGAGTACTTGGTTTGTGAGAAACAAATGTCATAATCGTGTTCGGCAGAAATTACTTAATATCTTAGCACCACGTGAGGCGGCGTAAATTTGAAAACTTTTGGGAGTTGGGACAGGTCCGTTTAGTTTCAAAGTAAAAATTTGATATGTTAAGAGACAACCGGATTTGATAGAAACTCCATGAAGTCCGTTTGTGAAATCTGCGCCCAGTGGCCGATTTCTCATCGTTCAAAGTTCGTTTTCTTCGCCATGGACCTTGATGAGTCCACCACCACTACGCTACCAAAATCATTAATTGCAGGCCTGGTGCACAATGCGTTGAGGTGATATTTTTGCTTAACCCGCGCGTCACTGGGGCATATTTCATAACGCGAGTACTTGGGGGGGGCTATTTATAGCCCCCTCTGATCTCCGAAAGTTACTTAGACCGAGTCTTAAAAACTCCGAACGCCTTCAAAGCCCTATCAATTTGTCGAAGGAAACTCTAATATTTGTTAATCCTCAGGTCACCCGATTGACGCTACGGTTTTCTACGTTCAAATTAAAAAATTGTTGACCGTGCCATCAAAGTCCGGTGCGTCGGCATTGTCGCTCAAAAAGTCAATTTTTTAACGCATAATAAAGTTGGTAAATCAGTATGATTCGTGTACTACACTTTAATTACCATTATAAGCTCTGGATTTGACCATGGGTTCAAGGTCAAGGTCATCCAGAGGTCAAGAGGTCGAAATAAGTTTACGGTCCATTAGGAAAATGTAACACATGTTTATCGCGGTTCGTTTATCGATTAGAACCGCGAAACATGACCTTTGAACATGTTTTTTTTACATTACAAATTGGAAGAAAAAACAAAACGGAAATGCACTTTTTATGCTACTGTTTATACACTTTAAGGTGGATCTAATTTGTCTTTGAAATTCTGTCACTCCCATGTCATTTTGAAGATATTGACTTGGCAAACCTTTCTACACACATTTCATTAGGGAATCAACTCAGTTACATATTATTCGGTTTTTTTTGAAAAAGATTCGACTATTTGTGTTTAAAATTCCAAAACAGAACAAAAATCTATGGATTTCTCAACAAATATTTTGAATGTTCATTTTTCTTCAAACATCCGTAGGATTGCAGTCTGACTAGCCAACTTATTAACCTGTCGTTTGGTGTTGGATGGTTGAGTTTATCTTAAAACTGTCTTTTTGCAGGCGTTTCCCGCAAACCCTCATTTGTTCAACAAAAAACCGCAGAACACTGCGTCACTCTGACGCTCATTTCCTCCGTCGACCTATTCATTACGGCCTCGTCTTTTTCCATCAGGCAGCATGTGTCAAATTGATCTGGGACAAGGTACTTAAAGTTTAGTCACGATACCTACGTTGGTTTAGGAGATATTGCAGAATAACAGGAGGGGGGACTATAAATAGCCCCCCCCCCAGTATCTCGCGGGTTAAGCATTCTGCCTAAATTTATAATGTCAGAAAACATTTCATGGATTATTTTGCCTGATTTAAGCTCAATAATAGGCATGAAGGAAATATTTGCCCCGATGAAGGACAGATCTGCCCCGAAGGGTTTTTGGACTTTCACGAAGGGATTTTGATTTCCCAGCAATGATTGAAGTTTTCCAATCGAGGTTTTTTGGTATCGGATTGTTTACATTGTTTTAAGTTACTCCCTGCACATTGTTGTTTACAAATTCGGAAATGTCTGAACTGCGCTGAATTTGGCGCTCAATCGCTGCCATATTATCTGGTGGTGTGTGGAAATCGCAAACCGTTTTATATTATTATTAAAAATGAAATAAATGTTATTTTTTGTATTTGCGCTGCTTTGGTGAGCATAGAGGACGATTAAAAATAATATTTAGTCCCTTACATTTGTTTTAGCATGTTTTTGCGATATCATCCGGAAGAGGCAGTGTCCCTTTAAACGGGTGCGCTTAGGCAAACATTTTTAAGTATACTTTTAAAGCNCATGCCATCATACCGCCACAGGCCCGTACCGACACAAAGCATCAGCATACACTCGTTAGACTCAATGAGGTCAGAGCACGTGGACGAGCAGCTACGAGCGAGTTAGAGCACGAGACTGTCAGTTAGGCCGGGAGAATGGACGGAAAACGAGACCACTGCATTGATCGTCAACAGCACAAACAATCGTATCGCCCATCAACAGCACATGTAGCTGCTGTCAAGCAGCTCACTGGAAAACCCAGCCCCACTAGTCATAGTGGGCAGTGTGCATGATCGGACAGCCAGGAGGTGGTGGTGTGGGGGCTTTACGACAATACGACTGCCGTTATCTATTGTATGGGTCTCTCATACACCAACCCAAGGAGGGACACAGCTCCAGCAGCATGGGTGGATGGGCATCCAGGATCTGGGAAGGACCGTCACCTACAACAGTATGGCTGTTGGGGCAGTGGTGTTTTCGAACCTCGACAATGAGCACAAACAGGAATGGCATGAGAGCAACATCAACGTTGACCAACATTAGAACTTAATGACCAGGCATAGAGCAACGTGTAAGATTAAACGCTACAAATAGCCATAAAGCTCCAGAATCAGACACTGAATGATAATGATGATGCTGGGGTTTTAGGGCCAGACGCGGACAACAAGGTCACAACTGCTGCCGCCCAACACTGAGTCGCACTTGGTTTGTTTTGCAGGCTGCCTCAAGACACACCGATTGATTATTTTGGCATGCAGCTTAAGCCGTGGTTCGAACATGAGACTATATGACCACTATAGAGGTGGACTCAGTCAGGAGCCTCCTTATTTCCTGCAGACGCATCGAGCGTTAACCTGTTAACTAAGGCACACGTACATGTGAATCTGATGTTGCTGGGACGCCACTGCAGCAGACTTATGAGTGCCCGGCAACGCCGTCGATCTCCATCCGCATCAAGGCCGGCCAGCGTGAGCGTGTGGATCAGACCAGGCGGGCGGTCCGCATCACGATTACGGAACGGAGTTTTCCAACTGACAGGTGAGCGGCGTAGGTACAGACAGCTGGGACGGGCAGACACAACTGACACGAAATCACCGAAAGCCAGCAAACTACAGGGCAGGCAGACAGAACAACAGTGCACCGACAGATGCCAGCGGGATGAGTACAGAGGCAGGCAATGAATGCTGGTGGTGATAGCGAAACTGATTAAACGGATGTAATGGGATCAACATGGGTCATGAGTTAACCCTTTTAGTGGCAGGGGGCAGATTCTGTCCACTACTCTTTTTTTTGTTCGTGGATGTCTCCGGAACGGCTGGGAGTAGGCTCATGAAATTTTGAGACTTTTCCTATAACTGATTTTCACATGTGGAGTCAAAATTGTGAGTTCCTGGCCTGAACACAGGCGGTTACCAAGGGCCAAGTTTTCTGGAGGATTTTTTCGGAGACATTTGGCGATAATACGGAGATGCGATTTGCACGGTCTGCCTCTGCCTCAAGTATGAAGAAGTTACGTAGGTTTACGGTGATTGAAACAATCTCAAATTAGTTTATGTTAATGACATACAATAAATTTCCAACGGCAGAGGCAGTTTCAGGGACTTGAAAAAGGAAAGTTCCCAAGAAGTATGAAACGCTTAGCTTGCAGGCAATACAGCTATATAAAGTGCATTTATAGGTATGAATATGCTTAAGATAGTTTCTCCTATTATTTGCATAATTTAGTATATATTAAGCTTCGGGGGCGTGTTCAGGCACAGAAAAAAGGGGTGACTAGCATGGTGCTGAGGATATGCCAGCGATTCCTGCGCAGCAGACAGTTGGTCAGTGTCCTAGGATTGCTTTAGTGACAGGGTGCAGAGTGGAAAATTTAGACTGAAAATCAACAAAAAGAGTGAAAAATGGTATCTCTTAAAGAGCCATTTTCAAGAATATACACGTATTGCTATCAAACAAAACTTGATACATTTTCTGACTTTTCGCATATTAAAGCAAAGAAGCGAAAAATAATCTGAAAAGTGAAAAAGAGTTGAAAATAACCCTTCAAATTGGGAAAAAGGAGTGGAATTTATTCCTTGTAGGGTGTCGCTTTACACACAAATTTTCCAGTCCTAGGACACTGCAGTTGGTTGAGAATGATTTATGCACATATGATAACTTATTTATATTGCTTGGTAGCAACTTGCCTGCGGTTAGTATTCTATATATTTGGCCTCATATTTTCACTAACCTGGCACCGCCTATGGCGAAAAATATGCTTAATAACTGTTTTGTACGACGCAAAATTAACGAACCAATGCATTTATCCAAAACAAGCCATCAAAAAACCGTTGAATTAAATATTAACTTCACCCCAATATTAAGTGACATGCAGACACGCCTATTATTTTTGAATTTTCAAAAGTAATCATCATATATCAATTTCCAACTCAATATCTATCGCTCTTTGTGAATTGCGTTACAATCGGTTGATAAACATGGCAGCTGCTGTGTTGGATCAAAAATACACATATTTTGGGAAGTTTTTGGCCTACAGTTGCCCTCCTATTACAGATTTATGATTTTTTAGAAATGTAGATCGTGTTAAGGGGAATCGAACACATTTCGATTTTTTTTTAATCAGATAGGTAAATCTCGAGATCTCCGGGGGGCAGAACCCTTCCCCCCTTGCTACTAATAGGGATAGCCAGGAGTCAGCCACTAATAAGGGTTAACTAACGTGCGTTGATGATATGGTTCCTGATACTAAGCGAAAAACAGAGAGAAAGGTTATTACTTTGTCAAGACAACATGTTAAATCAGTTGCAAATGTGTCTACAGATAGCAGCTAAGTTAAGCTAGAAAGGTGATTGAAAAACGCACAGATGAACATATATCTCCATGAAGTAGCTGAAAGAATAAATTTCAAGTGAATTTCATTTTTGGAATAGTACTCAAATTTCAATATAAAATGCACAAATCCGACCACGTCCTGTATTAGTCTCTCATCAACACCTGATGAGGACAAGGGATAGTAGATGATCATAAGGGAGCACCAGAGCCCCAGGTAACACAGGACCAGGACGTCGCCGGTCGCCAATATCACCCGACCTTTTCCATAGAACTTGAGTCGTCCTCCGTTCTCTGCGCGGTGATCTGGCTCGGAGAGCGGCGGTGACATGGTGGTGGAGGGCGCCGGCGACAGCACGGCCGGCGGCGGCAGCTGGGTCAGCCCGGCGGCCGCCATCGCCTCCTCCGTGACACACACACCGCGCTCCTCCTTCATCGCGCGCCGGCCGGCATCACCTGCTGGCGCAGACAGGGGGGTCAGACAGGGGCCACAAGGGTCACATGGGGGTCACAGGGGTCACATGGGGGTCAGACAGGGGTCAAACAGGGGTCACAAGGGGTCAGACAGGGGTCACAGGTAGTCAGACAGGAGGTGGACAGGGGGTGACAGGGGGTGACGAAGGGGTGACAGGGGGTGACAGGGGGTTGACAGGGTGACAGGGGGTGACAAGGGGGTGACAGGGGGTGACAGGGGGTGACAGATGGGGGTGGACCAGGGGGGTGAAAGGGGGTATCAGGAGGTCACAGGAATCCAACAGGAGGGTCACAAGGAGGTCACAGGAGGTCACAAGAGGTCACAGGAGGTCACAGGAGGTCACAGGAGGTCACAGGAGGTCACAGGAGGTCACAGGAGATCACAGGAGATCACAGGAGATCACAGGAGATCACAGGAGATCACAGGAGATCACAGGAGATCACAGGAGATCACAGGAGGTCACAACGGTCACAGCGGTCACAGGAGGTCACAGGAGGTCACAGGGGTCACATAAGGTCACGCACCGCGCCCTTCCTTCATCGCGGGCCGGCCGGCATCACCTGATGGTCACAGACATCGGGGGGTCACCAAGAACCGGGGTCACAAGGGGGTCAAACAGGGTCACAGGGGGGTCACTGGGGTCAAGGGGTTCACAGGGGGTCAGACAGGGGTCACAAGGGGTCACAGGGGACAAAGAACAGGGGGTCACAGGAGGTAAAGGGGTCACATAGGTCAAGCACACGCCCTTCCTTCATCGCGGCCGGTCGGCCATCAAACCTGGATCACAGACATGGGGGTCAGACAGGGGTCCACAGAGGCCAGAACAGGGGTCAACAGGGGCCCAGACAGGGGTCACAGGGGCAGACAGGGGATCACAGCGGTCACGCAATGCGCTCCCCCTTCATCGCGCACCAGCCGGCATGTCAGGTCACACAGTGACACACATCAGACACAGCTGCCATGAAGCATAGGATATGTATTGGTGTTTGTTGTTTGTCAGCAGGTTAATGCAAAGGTCAGTTGCAGTTTCTTTAAGTGTATCTGAATAAAACAACTGAGCTCGACTCAACTGAAACCATCAGGAAGTCCAATATTGGGTAAAATCACATCTTGCTGGTGGCATAGTACATCACACAATATCACAAATGCAGAATTTTAGTGTATTTTATATATTTGTAATATTTAGCATGTGGTAAATGCCCAATAACATTATATAATAATATTATAAATATATATATATATATATATAATATAATATATAATATAATTAATATAGTATATATAATATAATATTCATATGTAATTGATAAACAGATTAAACAACAAATTGTCTTGGACAGTGGTTATCACAATGCTATGTTTTTATCATTACATATGAAATACAACAATCACATTCAACCACTTATATATATATAATATATATATATATATATATAGATATATATATATGTAATATTATAAATAATTATATATATTATATAATATTATATCTTAATATATATATATATATATATACTATATATATAATATATATATATATATATATATATGGGTGTATCCATGACGAGTATCAGTATCCCACTGTCAACAAAGGGCAACTTTGCAAACAATGACAATTAGTGCATCTAAGCAGACAAGTAGACAGTGGAAGTTGGAAAAAGGACATAGCTACTGTCAGACACAGGACATAATATATCCCTGATATGACTTATGAGTCACAGACAATCCGACATTATAATCGGACGCCAGTTCAGCCAGTTGAACTTGAGATCCAGCAGGAGTTCACTTCAGTGTTGGATTTTTGCCCTGTTTGTTGGATTTTTGTAATCCAAGAAAAGTTGTGCTACAAGAAATAAGTATGCTACAGAAAAAAGTACACTATACACTACATAAAAACGAATATCTGCTGCTGACTGCTGACGACCGACCACTTCACTTCTTGCTTAAAAAAAAAAAAAAAAAAAATGGCCTTATCAACCAAACGCAGGCCAGGGAATTATCGATGAATAGTATAGATATATAAACAAGAAATATGTACATGCATCAAGAAGCAGCAAAAATACTGTACCAGCGAAGCCTGCAAGTCTTTTAATGCAGATAACCACTGCGGAATGTTACAAGCTACAAATAAATTCATATTGCCCTTAGGATATAAGGCAGAATATGTACATCTTCACGTCTTTAGAGTATAATCAACAGAAACAGCACCTGATCATGCCTAGCAAAACAAAACAAAAATTTGAGAAAGCCAGCATTTCCACATTAATACCAGATCAAAGCCATAACCTAACACTTCAGATTTTCTACACTAAAACTAAAAAATTTAACTTATTTTTAAAGTATAGATGGTCTCCATTCAAACATTAACAGGGAATACAACATGTAATAAAACTTTATTATATATTATAAATAAGAAGTAAAATTAAATACTGTGACAATTCCCATAACTGTAACATGTGTATAATACCTTCAAGAGTTAAGGAAATAATCAAATCATGAACTGATTCTAGGTAATATTTTGGCAACTTATTCCAATATAGAACTTTCATAATGTTACTCAGATTAAATTTAAAATTAGTTTATTGATGATAATATTTAAGATAAGTATCAATATGAAATTTACTTACCAATATCTACCAATATATCCATAAAACAACTGCCTTTGGCAGAAATGGTCTTTTATTAGCTGAAACAACAGCCATACACCAATCTGAATTCACTAGCATAAGAATACAGAAATAAACAATGTCTTTTCATACTGAAATCAACAAAAAAATATACTTCTCTAAAAAAATGTCTGTCCATTAAATGTAATTAGTGCATGGACAAATACTGTAACAATAATAAAGGCTACCTCACACTCTCTGATACCTGACAAAACCATGTGGCATGCGAGACGTGTAGCAAACATACAAAAGCATTCACAGCAGTGGTTAAGCTTTGTAAAATGTATTGTCATGTACCAAACAGCTTCACCACTACTACAGTACTACTTCTTGGGTTGTCTATCACCTTTGGTGTGTGCATTAATAGGTGCCTACTACATAACAAGCATAGCAATCGTGGCATGTATGAGCCATTTTTAAGATGATATATACATTAGTGTTGGAACAAACCAACAAACCAACCAGAGGGTTTTATCTGTTTATCGCCATGACAATTCATGCAATTTTACAGTAAACAGTTGTCAAAACTACATACAAACTGTTCAAATACAGCAGAATAAACAAAAACAAAAAGACAACATTAGCCATTGTGATCCCATTCATTGAACAGGTCAAAACGTGTCTAAGGTCTTAGTTTATAGGACGCAAAAACAGCATTATGCTATTCTCAAGAAATATCTCAAAAATATTAACTATATTGCAGGCAACACACTCACGTTATAAATATTTATGTGTTATTGTCATGCAATAGCGATCCCACACGATACACACCGCCACATACATGATACAAATGTAACGCAGGCCCAACGCCCGTGTCCGGTGCAAATAATTGACTCTCAACTAATTCCTGTGAAGCTTATGAGCCAAATTTTGTGAAAATAGGATACAGGGGGCTATTTAGATGCACAATCAGTACTTACATGAAAAGAAGATAAATGATAAGCATAGAATAATAAGTTCCAAACAAATGAGCGAGTACTTAGTTCGCTTTGCTTTTGTCGAAACATCAAGAGCTTTAAAATACAAATAAAGGAAAAGAAAATAATGCTACCAGATCCGAAGAACTAAAACCAGGGAGAAGGGATTTTTCCGTGCCAAAACCACGATACTGAAATATACCGGATGCTTGCGAAGTTTGGGCAGTACCGAATAAAATATGGGATCAACGTAGCAACACATTAGTGGTTGGGGCGGTATTGGACAGGTCGACACGCACTGGCTTCCAGATATCCTAGATTGGTTTCAGCTGTGTCACCTGGGAAAAAGGCCCAAGGGGCTATAGCTTCGCCTTACAATAAATCCTGGCCACGCCCCGCGCCTAAAAGGATCCAGGCTTTCGGTCAGGAGGGGGGCGCAATACAAAAAGTTGTGCTCTCTGGGCGCGCACTTCGGGCGCGCCATAGGCTAGACCAAGCTAGACCCGGCTCAGGGGGGGGGGCACCCACGCCCCCTGGATCCGCACCTGCCATAGCTGCCATCAGACAGGATCAGGTGTACGAGTTCCAGACACTGTTCCCTGATTCAAGGATGGCCCCAGTAAACATGCCGACGTCGGCATCTCGGCATCCCGACATCGGGCCGACGTCGGCCCACAGTTGACCCGACGTCGGCTACACGTCAGATATATCCGCCTATGCCGAGGTCCAGCCGGCATCGGGACGACATCGGGACGACATCGGGCCGGCCGCCGGCGTCTGCCCGTTGTTGACCCGACGTGCAGTCGATGTTACCCGACGTCAGCATCTCGGCACGGAAAGCAGCTCAGCATGCCGACATCTGCCGACGTTGGCCCGACGTCGGCATGCTTACTGCGGTAGGGACGAATCAACTATGCACTGATTGATGAATTGGAAGTATGCTTTATTTCGCGTCCCTTTCTTATGACATATGTTAGGTACCAATGTCAGGGGCGGATCCAGAGGGGGGCAACGGGGCTGGCAGCCCCCTCTCAATGGAAATTGGCGCCCCTGCGCCGAAGGCGCAGGGGCACTAGTTTTGCGCTGAAGGCGCAATCTGGGCGCCGCAGGCGCCCCCAAACCCAATGGAGAGGCGTCTCCCAAACACATGGAGGGCGCCTTCAAACCCATGGAGAGTGCCCCCAAACCCATGGTGGGCGCCCCCAAACCCATAGAGGGCGCCCTCAAACCCATAGAGGGCACCTGCAAAACAAGGGAGGGCGCCCAAAAACCCATAAGGACGCCCACAAGCCCATGGAGTGCGCCCCTAACCCATAGAGGGCGCCCCAAACCCATAGAGGGCGCCCACAAAACATGGAAGGCGCCCCCAACTCCGGGAAGTGCACTCCGAAGCCTAAAAAGCATCCCGAACGTCAGAACTTCGGAAGGGCGCCCTCAAAACTCGGAAGCGCGCCCTCGAACGCTATTAGGCATGCACACCAATCTGAGAAGGACGCCCCCCCCCCCAAAAAAAAACATAGAAGACGCCCCAAACGCATGAAGGGCGCCTCCAATCCCATGGAGGGCGCTCCCGATTCCGAGGAGGGAGCCCTGATGCTCAAAAAGCAACCCATACTTCGGAAGGGCGCCCGAAACTCGGAAGTGCGCCCGGATGAGGATCAGGGCCCCTTCCACCAAATTCAACGGCTAGATCCTCCCATGCACCTATGGATATAGTTAGTACTTTGGGAATACTTACGTTTTATTGATGTCATGGCATACTTTTTTTGGTGTAAAAACGATAAATGTTAGAAATATCGTACAACATCGAGTTTTTATGCAAATTGCAAACTTTTAAACGATGAGATTTTCTTCAAAATGGCTATCTCAGATTTGCGTAATTTTTTTGTTTTACCCCCAGAACTCAACAAAATCGTTCTTTCTTCGGGGAAAATAAATACACGGCGCCCCCCTCAGGTGCCAAAAGAGGCACCCCTGGACCTGCAGCCCCCCTCAATAAAAATCCTGGATCCGCCACTTACCAATGTATTTTTGCTATCTTTTGGGTAGTCACACAGTGTAGTATTTAGTAATCATTACAGCGCCCCAGCCTCTAGCGCTTGACGGTCGACATGTCACAGCGACCGGCTGCGATCGGGCGAGGTCACCGGGTCAGAGGTCAGTCAGTGCCTGCGGCGCTGGGCCGACCGAGCGCAGCGGGATCGGCCGGCCGGAGCGGTGCAGTCAGCTGGCACCAGGCTTGGGGATCGTGCGACGTCCATGAAGTTAGCAACGTATTCGTATTCGTATTCAAATACGGATTCAAAATTACTTGATTTCGCCAAATTTGCACACCAGCAGCGTAATCTCGTCAGAACACTGTGCATGAAGTTATAGGCGCATATCTTAAACGGTTTGACCTACAGAGGTCACAATAGGTTACAAAAGGTAAAATACGGGGTACCCTATAACTTTTTACCTAAATGACTTAGACAACCGTTTTAAACGTCAAAATACTCGGAATCGGGCGAGGATCATGCGCATACAAAAACTAAACCAGCCCATGACACTATTTCACCCGAGGTAAAAAATACATTTTTCAATGTGTGATAAATATGTGCGCGGTAACCTATACAATCGAATAAAACGCATTTATAGATGCAACTGAGCACAGAACCATCAAAAAGTAACCATATTTCATGCACAACACAACAGATTACCTTACACCGCAACCGTCTTACCTCAGGTCACAAAAACACATGCAAAAACACGGTTTAGCCAAAATATGCGATACAGCATAACTCCTACGCTAAATGAAGTAGACGAACCGGTCCAGAGTCATAGTTATCATATTAGCACACAGACGGTGCACAATGCAATATTTCGTCTCAAAATGTCACCGTTTGACCTCAGGTCACGCTAACATTTTTAAGGACGGCTTAATAAATAATCACTGGGTGGCGGGTACCGCATAAATTTTCCCTTAACAACTTGGAGTAATCAGCCCAACGGCTTAACATTGCATAGATGGTGCGCAAACACCACCGATTGACCTCAGGTCACAACGTAAGTTACCGTTATGGCACACAAGATAATAACTGGGTACCGCATAACTTTTCCCCAAAATCACTTAGATCAACCATTCGAACAACAACGCCTTCCCTTTACCCCCAAAGATGCACAACACAAGACTTGACCCCTACCGATCACTCTTTGACCTCAGGTCACCAGTAAAGACACTAGTATTTAATTGACAAGCCGGCCAAATACGTATTCGTTGTTTACCGGCCGACTGTATACAAACTTACACACAAAGTTGGTGTCGATGAGTGTACTCAACATGTGAAAGCATTTGAATCTGAGGTCAATATTTTCACCTCAGGAGGTCAAAGTAGAACCGAAATTTGGCAAATCTCCGGTACCGCATAACTTTTTCCCAAAAATCACTTGGATAAACCCTTTGTTAACCAACGCCTTCTCTTTGACCCCCGAAGGTGCGCAACCCAACACTTGACCCCTACCGGTCATTATTTGACCTCAGGTCACCTGTAAAGAGATACTTAATTGACAAGCCGGCCAAATACGTATTCGTTGTCTACCAGCCGATTGTATTCAAACTTATGCACAATGTTGGTGTCGATAAGTGTATTCAACATGTGAAAGTATTTGAAGCTGAGGTAAATATTTTGACCTCAGGAGGTCAAAGTGTAATCGAAATTTGCAAATATCTGGTACAGCCTAGCTTTTTCCCAAAATCACTTGGAAAAAACATTCGAACACCAACGCCCTCCCTTAAACCCCCAAAAGGTGCACAACACAAGACTTGACCCCTACCGGTTACGATTTGACCTCAGGTCACCTGTAAGGATGTACTCAATTGACAAGCCGGCCAAATACGTATTCGTGTCTACCAGCCGACTAGGTTCAAACTTATACACAATGTTGTTGTCGATGAGTGACATGTGAAAGCATTTGAAGCTGAGGTCAATATTTTGACCTCAGGAGGTCAAAGTGTAACATAAATTTGTCGAAACTCCAATACCGCATAACTTTTTCCCAAAAACACTTGGATAAACCATTCGACCACCGACGCCTTCTCTTTGAACCCCAAAAAGGTGCACAACACAAGACTTGACCCCTACCGCAGGGCTGGAGATCCTGGGGGGGGGGGGGGGCGGGGTCCACGGTCATAAATACTAGTAAGCGGAAACGGGCTTCAACCAGAACCAATGGGAGGCAGAGGCAAGTTTGACATATATGTCAAACTGCCTCCCTTGGCCCTGTGTTGAAGCTCCGTTTCCGCTTTACCTAGTATTTTATGACCGTGGACCCCCCAGGATCTCCAGCCCTGCCCTACCGGTCATTATTTGACCTCAGGTCACCTGTAAAGATGTACCTATTCAATTGACAAGCCGGTCAAATACGTATTCGTTGTTTACCGGCCGATTAGGTTTAAACTTATACACAATGTTGTTGTCGATGAGTGAACTCGACATGTGAAGGCATTTGAATCTGAGGTAAAAGTGTAACATAAATTTGTCAAATATCTGGTACCGCAAAACTTTTTCCCAAAATCACTTGGATAAACCCTTTGTTAACCAGCGCCTTCCTTTAGAAAACCCCGAAGATGCAAAACTTAAGAATTGACCCTTACCGTTCACTTTTTGACCTTAAGTCACCTGTAAAAAGGAAGGTACTTGATTGACAAGCCGGCCAAATACGTATTCGTTGTTTACTGGCCGGTTGTATTCAAACTTAATATACACAACAATGTTGGTGTCGATGAGTGTACTCGACATGGGAAACCATTTGAAGCTGAGGTCAATATTTTGACCTCAGCTTAAAATGCTTTTACATGCCCAGTACACTCATCGACACCAACATTGTGTATAAGTTTGAACCTAATCGGCTGGTAAACAACGAATGCGTATTTGGCTGGCTTGTCAATTAAGTACCTCTTTACAGGTGACCTAAGGTCAAATAGTGAACGGTAGGGGTCTAGTCTTGTGTTGTGCACGTTTGCTGGGTTAAAGGGAAGGCGTTGGTGGTCGAATGGATTTTCTAAATCGTTTTGTGAAAAAGTTACGCGGTACTGGAGCTTTGACAAATACTGGTTACAGTTTGATTTCAGGGGCGGTTCTCCCATGTAGGCAAGGTAGGCAATGCCTACCCAGTCCGCCCATCTCCCGATACCAATATTTATCTCCCCTTTTTCATTTTGTATTTGTTTTTTATATGATTCTTTGACCTTTGCAATCAGAATAGGCCTATTTTGGAGCAAATTTTCCAAATTTTCCAAAACAATTTTCTTCGAAACCATAAATTAAGCACAAATGTAAGAAAAACCTTGCCTAAGCTTGCCTACTCTTCGTCTACTGATTCACGACCAGCCTGTGTATAAATCTATAGGGACCTGCCTGGTAGATAGTAAGCTGTAAGGTCGGCAAATAGACTGAAAATTGAAAGAACACAGCTTTTTCATCAAGCGCAATAGTTTCCGAAAATAAATATGACTGGCAATTACCAAATTGTTATTTTAGGCCCGAACTAGCTTGACATAGGGGTTCAATTAATGTATTTCAAAAAACACTTTTTGAATGAGTCATTATTCTAGAAAAACGACTGTATTACCGCGCTGCAACCATAGCGAGAATCCGTGTCATCCCGCGGCTCAGTTCACGTGCCTTTTTGCCAAGGGAGCCTTCAGCTTGGAGAAGTTCGTGAAATTAGGAGTGCTATACCTACTAGGGCGGGTCACGAGAGGGTGTTTTTTTCCTGATACAAATTGAAGAGCAAAAATATTACGGGCATAATCGTTAGGAACCGCATTATTTTTTTCTCAGATTTTTTAAAATAACGTTTTGAGGTCGGCCGTCGCTCGATTTGTAAGGCATTGTTTGCACTGATATTTGGACAACATACAATTTTTTGAAGAAGGATAATAAATTTTATTATTTTTTTAGGTAAACAATGTCTGGATTCTCCCGTATGCTATTTGATCCATGCTGCAAAACTTGGTGGCTCTATTGCATCAGCCTTTGTCTCCATGAAGCGCCTATGTATTTCAGCGATCTGAGGTTACCGCTCGCAGCGCATCTTCTTGAGCGAATATGACAACTGTTGACCCGGGAGCAGTCTCCCGCCCTCTGAAGGCTAGCAAAAACGGGAAACGGATACAAATGGTTTCTTAGAACTAACATGCTAACATGCTGGATAATTGCAGCCCATAAAAGTCAAGTATAACAAATGTATAACATGTTGAAATACCTATGGTACATGATCGAACTAGCAAAATGTCCCATTTGTTACATACCTACGTATTCTTATATCCGGGTATTGTAATTTTCCTGGGGTCACCATGAGCGTATATTCCTATTTAATTGAGGGGGATTCATCCCCCGTAACTTGGCTTCAGCCCCTTCCAAGTTGGACGAGGAATTGGGTCAAAATCCGGGGGGAAATATGTATTTTGTCGATTTTGATGGTATTTAAAGCGATTCTTCCCGGCTCATCCCTTCCAATCATTTTTGGAAGAAGCTTCACCCCTGGGATCACTCATTGTTTACGCAAAACAATGGTTTTTGCTACGTTATAACTCTAACAGTGTTTCACAAAGGACTTAGAGCAAAACTATTTGAAAACGTAGGTTATTGCCTTGGGACATTGTTTTCGGAATCAGCATCTGATACAGATGAGTCGTCCAACCATTAGTAAAGTAATATTGGTCCAACCAGTCAAACCAGCATTTCATCGAGACCTGAGAGTCGCAGTGAAGTGAACACGGACACTAAGGAACACGGCATAAGTGGCATATAGGTTCGGCGTTCCCGATCGCGCAGCTGCTGCCATTGTGAACAGTCTTCAGTTATATATAACAAGGATAAATCACAGGAACATTCGATTGACCACACAAAAAGTTCAGAGGGCGAGACTCGCTGCCAGAGACAGTGAGACGGACAGCCGAAAGGCGCGCTCTCCGGCCTGTCCGGGCTGTAATTTCGACGATTGAAAACCATTTTGATGAACGCATCCATTTGAACAGGAAACTTTGCCCATGCTTTGCCGGTAGTAGCGAACCCGGTGTGTCAATATTTGCTTTTTTACAATAAACATCGAGGCAAAGACATACAGTATTTTCAAGCAGTTACTGCCTGTAGTAGGTGCGTCTGATTGGACTGGTGAGTTCGGAGTTAACCAATAAGTAGTTATCGAGCTGATAAAACGGTAGTTTTAATACGGGTAAGAACGGCGGTGTGTGCCGTTTTTTCAGCTCTTCATTGGCAAAGCCAGTTCATTTGGCTTATATGAAGACTCATCACTCCAAAGAGATAAATTTCTATGAAGAATGTTTACCAAGCTTTAATAAGTGTAAGCACCATCTCAACAATCATTTAGTGGCCCCCCATAGGCAAGAAGCTGGCAGGACAATAGAACAACGGAACCAGTCGTGTCATATCAGGCCATACCCAGCAACATTCCAGAGCTTGAGCCAGAAATTGTGAATGATTTTAGTACAGACCAGCATATTATGTATCACCTGGCGGCAGGTATTATCGCCATTCGCCAGGTATATTACATGCGATTTGGCCGCGATAAAAAATCGACCCCTTAAATATGACCAGATGACTGACGCTGGCAGCACAGATTTTTGCGCTTGTACGGTCCTCTACTGTAAGCCCAGTGATCATCGGTTCATCGTGGTCAAACTATGAAAGATCAAGTGCAACCCAAGCTGCAAAAATTAGGTCGAAAAATATGTTGCGTAGCAGAGAACTGCTAAGAGGTCTGCCGCCTTCCGGTTCAGGGCATCGTCCAACCCGTGATCGAAATAAATGTTACTGGGCGCTCACAGAATCCATTCTGCTGCTATGCTGGCGATGCTGACGAATCTGTTTGCCAAGCAAAGCCTTAGCTAGGATCGTTCATAATGCAGTAAGTCGAGTGACGAAGTTGCGGCTGTATGAGCTGTCTACGATCAACTTCGATGGGGAGCATTACACGTAGCTCATAAACTGATGGCAAGCGCACATCGCAGAGCCGCCGCTGACGGCGTCACTAGCGAGCCAGAGTTATGCTCCATGGATGAAACAATGCCATCGTATCCAGTGCACACTGCACACACAGGCAGTAGAGCGGGTGGTGCAGCTAGTGACGCAAGCTGCGTCCGCAGTGGTTGAACAAGGTGCACGCTACGGCTACAATATTCGCCAGTTTGAAACACGGAGAGAATATTGCCGTGTTTTAATTCCAGGGAGATTTTGGTTTTTAATTATGTAACCACACATAATCAAAGGTTGTGTGTATTTTGGTTGTATTATAACCCTTAGCTGAATTGTCCTGTCTCCAGCATCGCGGTCTACTCTACGTTATATGTTCTGACATCACCGAGATTGATCAAGGTATGAACGCTAACGTCGCTTTTTAAAGAATAAACCTTCTCGGGTTCAAATTATATTTTTTTTATGTCTCTCCAATGACTTAGGTATCGAATCCAGTTTATGATGCTTAGTAGAACGAGCAGGTTTGTGTGGTTAATGAAGAGCGGGGGTGACCTAAACATTCATGATTCAGTTTTTCGCTATTGTGTGTCGCCTCCCGTTCGTCGTATAGGCTTCAGCGGCGTAAACCTGCTCTCGGGGTAAAGTGTTACAATATTCTCTCAAGAGATGGCGCTGCGATCGTAGCTCACCAGATCGCTGGAAATCAACCAATGCTTCTTAGTCGCAGTTTATGTGATGGTGCCATAAAATTTGCACCGTTGGTCCAAGTAGCAAATGGAGAATCCAACAAAAATATCATAGACCAATCACGCCATCAATTCTTCTCATAAACTAACAATTTTTGGTAAAAATCGCAAAAGTGGACGAACAAATCGACCGACGGCGACCTCTAAACTTAGTTTTAAAAATATGCAAAAAATCCAGTAACTTTGTAATGATATAGCGCATAAACTTTTCACTCTTCAATTAGAAAATCTTTTGGTCGACCCGCCCTATAATACCTACTGCTAAAGCCGAGGCCGTTAGGGTCACAGACGTTAGATATTGACCCTGGCTAGTGGCTATCATTTAAGATCATTTTGGAAAGGATTCGACAATAAATTCGGGACGTTAAGCTGTACCCGGTAGTTTTTTGTCGTTTTACCTCGATTTTGACCTCCAAGGTCAAAGTTCAAAATTGAGGTTAGGGGAACGGACGTTAGATATTGACCCTGGCTATCATTTAAGACCATTTTGGAAAGGATTCGACAATAAATTTGGGACTTTATGCTGTACCCGGCCGTTTTTTTGTAGTTTGACCTCGATTTTTACCTTCAAGGTCAAAAGTCAATATTGAGGTTAGGGTCACGAACGTTTTATTTTTACCCTGGCTTTCATTTGAGACCATTTAGGAAAGGATCCGACAATTATTGCGAGACGTTATGCTGTAACCTGTCGTTTGACCTAGATTTTGACCTTCAAGGTCAAAGTTATAAAATGAGGTTTGGATCACGGACGTTAGATATTGACCCTGGCTATCATTTGAGAACACATATAAAAGGGCCAGATAATAATTTTTGGTGATGTTTTGCTCTAGTAATCGTTTGACTTCGATTTTGACCTCCAACGTCAAAGATCGAAATTTAAGTTAGGGTCACAGACGTTCGATAGTGGCTTTCATTTGAGACCATTTTGAAAAGGATCTGACAATAAATTAGGGACGTTATGCTGTATCCGGTCGTTTTTTGTCGCTTGACCTCGATTTTGACCTCCAAGGTCAAAAGTCAAAATTAAGGTTATGGTCATGGACGATTGACCCTAGCTATCAAGTGAGAACATTTTGGAAAGGATTCGACAATAAATTCGGGACGTTATGCTGTACCCGGTCCATTTTTGTCGTTTGACCTCAATTTTGACCTCCAAGGTCAAAGTTCAAAATTGAGGTTAGTGGTCCCACGGACGGTTAGATATTGGGCCCGTTTTTCATTGAGCCATTTTGGAAAGGATCCGACAATTATTCCGGGACGTTCGGGACCCCGTCCTTTTATCTCGATTTTTACCTCCAAGGTCAAAGTTCAAAATTGAGGTTTGAATCACGGACGTTAGATATTGGTCCTGGCTATCATTTGAGATCATATATGAAAGGGTCGGACAATAATGTTTCGGGGTGTTTTGCTCTACCCATCGTTTGACTTCAATTTTGGCCTCCAAGGTCAAAGGTCGAAATTTAAGTTAACATTACGGACGTTAGATATTGACCCATGGCTTTCATTTGAGACCATTTTGGAAAGGATTCGACAATAAATTCGGGACGTTATCTGTACCGGTCGTTTTTGTCGTTTGACCTCCATTTTGAACCTCCAAGGTCAAAGGTAAAAATTCAAGTTAGGGTCACGGATGTTAGATATTGTCCCTGGCTTTCATTTGAGACCATATTGGAAAGGATCTCAGATCTGACAGTAAATTCGGGACGTTATGCATGCTGTACCTGGTCGTTTTTTGTCGTTTGACCTCGATTTTGACGTCCAAAGTCGAAAGTCAAAATTGCGGTTAAGGTCACGGACGTAAGATATTGACCCTGGCTATCATTTGAAACAATTTTGGAAATGATTCAACAATAAATTCGGGACGTTATGCTGTACCCGTCGTTCCTGATCTTTGACCTCGATTTTGACCTTAAATGTGACCTTGAACTGGAAAATGAAGGTCATATTCATGATCAACGTGCCAGTGTTGACCATGGGCCAAGTTTTGGGCCATTTCTGAATCCGTCGCTTAATAAGTCGCCAACTTAACTTCACGGGCGTGCCCTGGAGCCAATTGAGTATGTTCGACAAGGCAGCCAGCGCAGTCCCTTGCCAGGTCGTAAGGGCCCCTGAGCAGGTTAGAGGGCCCCTGGGAAGTTCAAAGGGCCCCTTTGCAGGTCAGAGGGGCCCCTAACCAGACCAAAAGAGCTCCTGGCTGGGTCAGAAGTGCCCCTGAACATGCCGAATGGACCACTAGTCAGCACAGAGGGGCCCCAGGGCAGGTGGGAAGGCCCTCTGAGCATGTCGGCAAGGCGACAAATATTAAATATATATGACCCACTCCACATCATGTCTTTTGGCGGATCCCAAATGAGTCCGTGAGCAGGTCGGAAAGGCGCTGAAAAGTTCGGAGGGAGCCCTAGATGATCTGAAGGGACCCTGGGCCTTCCAACAGTTAATGCAATTGTCCGTGGAATAAAACTCAGTCAAAATTTTCGCGCCGCTCCGCGGCGCAATTTGATTACTCATTCTATTCTATTATACACATATATTTTTCGATTTAAATGTTTGTATAGACTTACAAAAAAACGCACAATCAGTATCACTTCAAACCTGACTGAATACTATTTAGCATTCCATTCTCATGCTGTCGCCGATAGATAAACGGTAGGGCGGCATCACACGTCCGTCAAAAGATATTTAACTTTTAGTAATCTTATGTTCCGCCCGGCCACCCGTGTCGGCGCGGATGGGCGGCGCGGCGCGATCAGCTGGCAGCTAAGTCGGGTTAATAGGCGCGGCGAATTTCAAACAGGTAAGAAGGGTACATGACCGGTGAGACACGCCATTTGTCATGCGTTATTACAGACATGGGCGTCGTTTTCTATAGGCCTGGTAGGGCCAGAGCCCTACCAATAATTTCACATTTTTGTATTAGGCCTATGGCGTTGCATGGTAAGAATTTCATTAAAGTATATAAAGATATAATGGGTGCCCTACCAATGAATTTCAGAAACTGACGCCCTTGATTACGACTTCCCAAAAACATGAGCCTGGAGCCGCCTCTGCTGGTTCGATTTTTTCAAAATTTTGACAGAACACGCATCATTCATATAAACATATTTAGGAAAATTCCGAAAGTTTCAAGACGATAGACGTAACGGTTCAGAAGCGGAGGGCGAGAAACTACCGGGCACAGATGTGTAGAGAAACGATTCCCATGGCATATTACACTGTGTGGTCGTTCAGTGGCACGAGCAGAAAAGTTACTGCTATAAACAAGCGTCAAATTCATGGGTTTATGACGTTTATAAGAGTGGATAAAGCTTTAGCAGCTTGTTCTTGCAAGAGGTTTGTTAAAAATGATAATTTTTGCTAAGAAATATATGATTTTATTTCAAAAGAAAAAACAAAATTATTCTTACGCGTTTCGATTACAAATAAACATCAGAGAAATCAGAGAACATCAGAAAAAGGTTAGGTTTGTAATCGAAACGCGTAAGAATAATTTTGTTTTTTCTTTTGAATAAAATAATAATTTTTAGCACAAAGGATCATTTTTAACAACCTCTTTACAGTTTATGACGTCACGATTTAAATCAGTGCTTGGCACCTATGGGACGTAAAGCGATGAAAGAAACACCAATGTGTAGAATGTACCGTGTCCAAAATGCATGCGAAAATTTAGTTTGTAATGCAATATTTCGCTGTTGAAACCCACATGTAATACAAATATTGACGATTTTAGCAGATTTCCTTCATTACACCGCCGTAGCGTCAAAACCAAAGGGTGATAAACGAAAAAATGATGCATCTGTAAGGTGGCAAATAAAATCCATCATCCATTTCCCAAGAATGTATGTTTGCTAACAAACATGAACATTATAATTTTAATATTTTAAAGAACACTGCAAAACTAATTTAGTTCAGCGGTTCAATAGTATTCGCTTTAGTTCGGATCATTTGCAACGGCAAAACAACACATAGCGACAGGCGGATCCAGGGGGGGGGGGGGCAAAGGGGCAAATGGGCCCCCCCAAAGGTCCTGAGACTATGTTTTTGCCCCCCGCAACGGTCGGACTACACTGTAAAATATTGGTTTGGCAACAGTCAAATAAGCAGGCCATCCACAGAAAAACTCGAAAATTTCGCGCCGCTTTCGCGTGCAGACAACAAATTACGCAATGGAATTGTGGAAATGCGGAAGATGAATTTAATTAAGTGTCTGGCAGTCTCTTTGGGCGCACATTTAGTTCTTCACGTTAACTTTCGGTTTTTTCAAATCTTTGAATGTCGTTTTTAGTGATTTTCATTTAGTTTAGTTTTAGGGGCAAGAAACACAAAATTTGGAAAACCGATTGCGTTCTTATTAATATGTACTCGAATTTTGTCGTTTTTTGTTAGCATTTGCTGCAAACCTATATTTTTCCTCCTTTTTTACAGTATATTTCCGTCCTTCACCAATTATAATCGTCACTCAAACGTCTATCTCCCAAATGACTGAACCACTGATTTCAGTGAAATTTGCGCAGCATATGTATATTGGTTTTGTCAACTCAGTCTGATGATATTTCAGCAGGCTAGCTCCGCATGAGTAAAAAGGTGAATTTCACAAGAAACATCAAGGCAGGCATGTTAACCCTTCAACAACGTAAGCGAGGGGCATTATTTTTATGCTGGTACATGTTAATAGCTAGCTAGCTTGCCGAGTTCCGTAAAAAGGCGAGCATTCAACGATAGACGCGTACATTGTTCCCTAAAATACTAAAACCTAAACCAAATTCGTATTATAAATGGAATATCCACATTAAAATGCTGCAATGTTTAATACAGAACATCGCAACACAAAAGGATTAATTTTTTCGTATTTCAGCCGTCATAGCCGAGCCTTTAATAATATCGGTGACGCCCGCTGCGAGTTAGTATGAAATAAACGTGACTATTATTTCGATGTGTATAATAGCTAGCGGGAAGTGTGTTTCTGTGTGTTTTAATGTTTTTTCTGAATTTTTTAACTTTTTCGCCAAAAAGTTTTTTTTCAACTTAAAAAAATTGTTTCATTCCCATTTTTTATATTGGAATGAGCAATAAGGGAAAGAAAGCCCAATCCGCGAGAAAAAATGTTACCTTTGCCAAAAAAAAGTTGGCCCCCCAAACCGAGCGGCTGGATCCGCCCCTGCATAGCAAAAACAATTGAAAGCATGCTTCGCACAAAACGAACCTCCGTTGGGCAGATACGACAGTGACGCGGGTTGATTTGGGCTCGCTCATCCTTCGCCGTTTAAGACATCTTACTGGTGTATACTAACACAGGTCAACCGAGGTCACTGACCTCAGGTGACCTAACATGAAATCAGACATTCGTTTGGCAAAGATCGGTTTTAATATGCAACATCTATTTCTCCCCGCTAGTGGTGCCCGTCCTTTTCAGTTTTCACGCCGGCGCACTATCTCAACAGTCAACACAAAGGTAACTGAGTAACGGACTTGGTTATAAAGTAACGTTCAAATTACTTGGTCCGTTACCTGTTTTGAAAAGTAACGAGATCGTTAACGGGAAAAAGGGCGCTTTCACCCCCACCACCCTCCACCTGCAGTGCCAGTGGCGGTATTCTACTGCAAATGGCATAACCCGCGCATCGACGGGGGTCTGAGCAAACTTAGAACCGACGGGGGGAGATACCCCCCAGAGATCTCGAAAACTAAGCTTAACGTAGCGAGAAGCGGAAAACGGCGTTATATAGGCCGTGACGAGCACTAGAGAAAATACTTAGAGTTATATTATTTTTTGATCAAGTCAATATTGAGGTCACCAGAGGTCAAAACAGGTCAAATTTTCACATATTTCGAGTAAATTGAGCATTGCTTCACATAATCCGGGCTAGCTCAGTAACTAACATAGGAGCATTACTTAAAAAGCATTTAAATGCCATTGAAACACTCTTTGTGCAACATTCCCTCATATTTGAGATAGGGTCAATAATTCAGGCTCCAGAGGTCAGCAAAGGTCAAAATGCTTAATTTCAGGGGAAAGTTGTTTGCTTATAACTTTGTAGATATGTATGAAAGCTAGAGCAGTGTTTTTGCGATCATGGTGTTTATCTCATCACGGCGCATCGAATCATATATCAGATGACCTAGTTGGGTCAAATTAAAAAATACCTGACCTGACCTGAGGTCATGTCAAGTCAAATGTTAATTGTTATACCTATCGCTTGATAAAGGTCGATAAGAGAAACAGAATGGTGAAGACCCTATCACTCTGCCCCCTTAGAAGATGAGTTATTATACAAAAACCATATGCCCTTCAGGCACATTGGATTTGACCTCAAAAAGGTCANACCAAGCGAAGCAGCCAGCTGGTATACCCAGTTGGCTGCTTCGCTTGGTGCAAGATAAAATATCCGGTTGGGTAGCTTTACATGGTGGGTTGGATCATTTTTTTATCCGGGTAGATTATTTGGTGCAAGAGGCCTCTGGAGTCAAATTTTTGAGTTTCTGACTTGAACAGAGGCCAGTTTTGGAAGGATTTTTCGGCGACATTTGGCGATAATACGGAAATGCGATCGTCACGGATTCTTCCTAACTGCTTCAAGTATGAATAAGTTGCATAGGTTTACGGTGATTTAAATAAGTTCAAATTAGTTGATATTCATGATATTGTGGTGCCCACTGACCAGCTCATACCAGTATCGGATCCAACCGATGTGAGCTGGGCACAGGACACCATGACACGACCGGCCGGCTCCCGCCGCCGAACCCCACACCGGCAACGCAGTTGATCAGCAGTTTCGTCAGCGACAGGCCGCTGGACCGGCCGGACGAGACCTGACACTGCAACTCTGACCGTAACCTGTGACCCTGTGACCGTAACCTGTGACCCTGTAACCGTGAGCGTCAGCCCAGCAGACTAGATGCCCGGCTGTCGTATGACTGGCTCTGATTGGTCCATCCTTCGACCAATCAGGACCAGTCTTAATCCGACCCAAGTCAGTCTCCCGGGTTCGCTCCCGGACCTGAGCCACCCAAAGTGTTCTTCTGAATATAGTTCTTGTGTTCGGCTCTCCACGCAGGGACCGTGGCGCTCTTGTCACTCTTCAAATCAAAGCAAATACCCCAAGTCACGAGTGTGCACATAGCCAAGAAACAGATGATTGGCACCCGACTGCCCATAATAATTGTATTTTTACGGCAGAGCGGGTTCAGCGGGTACTTGAAAACGGGGGTAATGTCCAAAAAGATGAAACGCTTAGCTGGCAGTCGATAAACCATGGCTAAAACATGCACCTGCTAAACATGTGCTAAACATGTTGCTAAAATGTGCTAAAACATGCACGTACTTTATTTATTTTTAATTATAGGACGATTTGTACGAGGACGGGCTACCTTATGGAAGATGTGTCACATGAGTTATTTTAATTTAGAAATCAAGACGATGAAACCGAGTGTTACCTTGGCATATTTTGCAATCCTGTGTGAATTGACCGATACTGACGAAGACTTTATGTCGAAACGCGTTTGTCGGATTGTTTTGTTCCTATATGTTTGAAAAAATAAGTAATTACGTCTTGAGTTTCAAGGGCGTGTCCAGGCACAGAAAAAAGGGGTTGACTTGCGTAGGGATACCGATATACCAGCGATTACGGCGCAATAAATAGATAGTTGAGAATGATGACTGCAAATTTGAGTCCAGGAGAGAAAATTAAGACATTTTTTTGCAGAGGCGCGCACAGAAATCGTAAAAAATGACCATATTATTGCAAGGAAAAATTGATACATGGGCCTACAAGGACATAACATACTGCAGTTTTCCGATTAAAAAAGCACCGGGGGTCCTTTTTGAAACATTTGAAGAGAATAGGCGAGCCCAGGTAGGGTAAAATGCGGGTAACTAATGTGAATTGAAGTTGCAAGCAAACTAGTCATTGCTGACTAGTTTTGTGTTATATTCCTTTTATTCCTTTTTATTTTATTTATTCCGGAATTTATTCCTTTCAAAAGGTTTTGCACCTCCCAAATTGGGATCCTGGATACGCCTATGATGATTTGCAGCATTCAAAATGGAATTATATATGACCAGTAACAGATTTATATTCCGTGGTAGCAGCATGACTACGGATCATATTTTGTATAATTAGCCTCCCTTTTTCTTTACCCTGGCACCACCTTTGGTACAAAAATATGCTTATTTTTTATGATTTACAAATAATGAACTATTGCATTTATTTAGAAAAATACATCCAAAAACGTTTGAATAACGCTTTTTACTTCGCCCTCCAATTTTGTGACCTACACACGCGTATGATTTTCGAATTTTTAACAATTGTCATCACATATCAATTTCCTATTCCATATCTATCGATCACTATTGATTGAGTTAAAATCGGTAGATAAACATGGCAGCTGTGTAAATTTGGCCCCCCGTTGCCCCTTATTTAATACTTATATTATTTTAAAAATGTAGATCATGTTAAGATGAATCGAACACCGTTTTTTTTAATCGAATATGTATATCTCGAGATATCCAGGGGGCGAATATGCCACCCCCTGCACACTAATAGGGGTAGCCGGGAGCCTGCCACTAATTGTGTTAAGGTAACTGCTTTAGCGAGCAAGCTGTGTTTTTTTTTAACTCAAAATGTCTTTGCGCGTCCCAAAACCACGAGACCTTTCCAAGATCCTTTTTATCATGATATACTCAAATAATCCAAGAAATGATGAAGTCAATGAATTTGCATGAACCTCAGTCTACAAGCAACACAATTCTTTCAAATGGCAAATGAGAAAAAACATTGTTAGCAAAATACAAGTTCTGAATCGAAAGCAAAATGAAACGAAATTCTTTCGCAATTCACTTTTGCATATGTTTTGTCGTAATTTATTAATTTGATGTCCCTTGTCGTTATTTCTCTTTTCAACCGGTCTAATGAGTAGTGCGTCACCCAGTTTACAGCAGCACAACACAGGCATACTTTTGTCTTTCACTTTTTTCCTATCAATAATTACTACATTCTCCGAAAACATTCTACTACTACATTCTACTACACTCTACTACTATCCGACTACATTCTACGTAAGAACAAAACTAATTGAAATTTGCTACTCACAGGAAAAAGGATTATTTTTAGAAGGAGGTGATGTGGTGTATGTGTGGGACTAGTGAGATTACAAGGTTTGTATGGAATGAGTGTCTTGTGAATGTTGATTGCTAAATTATGAGGATGGTTGTGTTCGGACGCTTTAGTGTTAATGATGTATATGTACTAAGTACTGGATGTTAAATTATAAAAATGGTTAGTGAGTGCAAGTGATATGGTGCCCTGCGAGGCAATGTGTATGTGAAAAGACGTGTGCTGTTCACGTCCATGTGTACCGTACAACCCAGAACGGGCCCATGAGGCTCTTTGTTGTACTGGAAATCGATGACTTTATGACTTTATGAAAAGCCACGTGCATACTGTAAATGTTCCCGACAATGTATATGTGAATGTTCTAGCAGTGTGTTAGGTAACATGCAACTTGTCCATTATAGAATAGGCAAAAAAGTCGTGCTGTATCGTTCTCAGACTGGATTGTTCTCAGACTAAATCGTTCTCAGACTGGATCGTTCTCAGACTGGATCGTTCTCAGACTGCATCGTTATCAGACTGGATAATTATCTGACTGGATCGTTCTTAGTTATCAGGCTGGCCTATACCTGTAAACTGACAAAGATCATCAGCTTATAACTATGCCGTCTACCAAGGCTGCAAACTGGTTAGATATGCATGCAATGTTCTGTTATAATGTCGAGGTTTTCTCCTATCGGCAGAGTCAGAGTCAACACAATATATTTAGGATGACACAAATTGAGACCGGTTCGATTACTGGCAGCAGAGACAACAGTCTTTGTATGTATGGTAGCAGTCAGAAAGGCATATGGGAAATACAACAGGGCTAAGAAACTCTAGCTTTGTGTCAACGTGGGGATTCTGAAGCCACAAGTTTGTCTCAAGCATTTTTGTACAATTTTGCCAATATTCCAAATCAAACACATTTAAACGCATTGGTGTATTTACTATGTTGCCCCTTGTACAATGCTGTCGAATGTTCTAGCATGTAATCAGAAGTGAGCATCTGTTAAAGGGACACTGCCACCTTAACATTAAATTTGAGTTGAGATAGCCATTTTGGCTGCTTGGCATTGAAATTATGTATATTATAAGTTAGCACAACCACCGAGGTCGAATCACAAAGACATTTTAGTTTGATTTTGAAATCTGTAAAATCCCCAGTCCCCAGTGTATTTGATGGGGACCAGGGTCAGATGACGTCACTCTTTACTAAATGTTGATGATAGTCAACTTGTTTTACATTTGGCCATACATTAGCCATACACTAGTCATACATATGGCAGTGTGAAGGTTTTCTCTATATCCCCAAATTCCTTCATATGACGTCATCAGCCCAAATACTAAAACGTATTTTTATGAAATTGAGCACTTTTGTGAGAAACGAATGTCATAATCGTGTTCAGCAGCAATTACTTAATATTTTGTACCACAAATGGCGTACATTTGATAACTTTTTGGAAGGTGGCAGTGTCCCTTTATATTACTGTATCTTCTAGCTATGTTCCGATCTAGAATTGTTAACGATGCCTATATATTTATCATCGGTTAGAATGGCATAATGGTAACTTTACCAAACCCTGTAAGAAAATTTGCCAAATTCTGAGCAGGTATGTAGATCGAAATATCAAACATGGCGGCTATGACTTCTCTGTAAATTTTCCACTGAATTCCTGCAGCCAAATAATGCAGTGTCATTAAGGTTCACATTCTCGTGTTGAAGCCACCTGCAGTGTAACCCATTGTGCCGACAGAAACTCGCCAGGCCGAACGTGAGTAATGCTGGCATACTTACGTCGGGTAACTTGTTTAAATGTCTCGCGAATATGCCACCGTCGGGCTGCCATGTGTGAGTAAAAGCTGTACACAGGTACAGGTACAGGTACAAATACGAGTTAACAGCTGGGTACAGCTACGAGTACACGCTGGTACAGCTAAGGGTACTCACGAGGTACAGCTGGGTACAGCTGAACGAGGTACAGCTGGGTAAACTACGAGGTACAGCTGGGTACAACTTACGATGTAACAGCCGGGTACAGCTACGAGGTACAATTGGGTATACAGTACGAGGTACAGCTTGGGTACAGCTACGAGGTACGCTGGGTACAGCTACGTTTTTAGGTAACTCGAGGTAGCATGCTGGGACAGCTACGAGTACAGCTGGGTAGCAGCTACGAGGTAACAGCTGGGTACAAGCTACGAGGTAAAGCTGGGTACAGCTACGAGGTACTACGAGTACAGCTGGTACAGCTTACGAGGTACAGCTGGGTTTAAACAACTACGAGGTACAAGCTGGGTAACAATACGGAGGTAAGTGGGTTACATCGCTACGAGGTACAGCTGGGTAACAGCTACGAGGTACAGCTGGGTACAGTCTGACGAGTACAAGCTGGGCTACAGCTACGCGAGGTACTCCGAGGTACAGCTTTGGGTAGCAGCCTCCGAGGTACAGCTTGGGTAACAGCTACGAGGTACAGCTGGGTACAGCTACGAGGTACAAGGTACAACTAGAGGTAGCATGCTGGGGTACAGCCTAACGAGGTTACAGCTGGGTACAGCTACGAGGTACAGGTACAACTACAAGGTAGCGCTGGGTACAGCACGAAGGTACAGCTGGGTACAGCTACGAGGTACAGCTGGGTACAGCTACGAGGTACAGCTGGGTACAGCTACGAGGTAAAGCTGGGTACAGCTACGAGGTACAGCTGGGTACAGCTACGAGGTACAGCTGGGTACAGCTGAGAGGTAAGCAGCTGGGTACAGCTACGAGGGTACATTTGCTGGGTACAGCTACGAGGTACAGCTGGGTACAGCTACGAGGTACAGATGGGTACAGCTAAAACACGAGGTTTGAGTGAGCCGAACTTTGGCCTAGTGTACTGTCCAACTGATACCAACACCATCCTTCTAATGAGATGATTTGCTTCGAAGCAAGTCAACAAATTATAATATCATACTGCTACACAATGCAAGGGATGGGGGGATTTCCGCACCAACCTCGTGGTTTTCAGGTGAAACGAAAACATGGAAGCGCGAAGCAGCTATTTTTCGTACAGCTGTTTAAGCATCAATTACACACACACTTCGTCAAAGTTGTTACTTCAGGTGATCTCAGTTGAGGTCTCAGGGTCATCAAGTGGTTTCAGGGTCATCAAGTGACCTTACCTGCAAAATTGTTTGTGGTCTTGCCAAAGCCAGTCTTTTCCCGATATATTTAAAACTTGAATATTTTTTTTATAAAGTTATTAGAACCTTCAAATTATCGTATCTTGGAATTTTTCGTATCGTTTACATAAAATCGGGACAATGTAGCTATTTTTTGTAAAAAAGACAGATTCAGGCAGACAAATCTTATTTTGTGAACAACTATAAATATACGATTGTCTTAGAGATAATACCACCTTTTTCTTAACCCGCGCCCGCATCTGGGCCTCTGCATTTCCCCTTCGCCGCCTGGGGGGGGGGGTGAACCCCTCCCCTCCAACTTGGGTTCCTACAGAACGTAGGTAAAAACAAAAACTGTTCGATTCGTTATCACAAATATTTCGAAACTATTTATTCTTTTTTTGCTCAACGTCAAAACTCAGGTCACAGAGGTCAAACAAAACGTTAACCCGCGAGTCACTGGGGGGCTTTTTTAGCCCCCCCCTGAGGAATATCTAAAATATATAACGAAAGCAATGCAGCTTAATCAACGCCAAACTTCTATTACCGTGACCGCGACTCTTTTTCACACGTCCCTTTGCATTTTTTTTTCTTTCGTCAGATTTTTGTTTTTAGATAAGGCTAAGTTTAGTGACGTCACTACACAGATTTTGACACCAAAATCAGCTAAACTTTAGGAGACTGTACGAATGTCATTTAATAGGCAAAATGGAATCTGAAAAAAGGGGAAGATAGAAAATGCCAAGGACTACAATATGACTATCTCAAATTTTTGAAAAAAGTTATTTTTGACCCAAAATTTTCCATTTTTTGTGTGAAAAAACGACCAAAAAATAAAAACTTTTTAACACATTAAAAAACCCAGAATATATGTAATGTAAGTATACATATTCAACAACCATACCAAATTTGAAAATGATATCTGTATTTTCGACTGAGTGATGACATCTAAGGTATGGGTATGGGTAACTCGCGACGTCAAATTTTGAAATTTCATTTGTTGTCCTTCATTGACCAGATAAAGACAAATAAAGAGCAGCACTGTATTTCTGAGACAAAACTGGTCCAGAAAAGGATATTAATTTACTGTATTAATCAATTTCAAGTTTCAACCTATTGTGACATGACTTTGACCTTTACTTGACCTTTCATTCACGTTCCTTAAATCAGGTGGTAAAATGAGTATACATTTCGTGTCCTACACGTAAAATAGTATGTACAACATGTGTTGCATGACTTTCGTAATTTTTTTTGGAACAGTGACCTTATGTGACCTGACTTTGACCTTGACATTTTGCCAAAAATCCCAGATTAGCTCATTCTTGATGTGTGTCATACATTTGAATGCAATCTGGGTGATCATAGTTGCAACTGATTGCTTTTAATGGAAAAAATGGTCTAACAAATTTTGTCTGTAAATTTTGACATTTTACCTGACCTGTGACGTCACCACTGACCTCTAGGGAAACATAAATTATTGTACGTCTATTAATTTCCCTGCTATCGATTGCCGTTATATTGGTCAGCGCGATCGTGCTGATTGGTTCCGAAGATCAAGGGGGGGGAGGCTAAAAAATAGCCCCAATGACTGTTTGTTAAACAGCAAATACACCGTGGACTGCCGGTTAAACAAACGTTAAAAAAAATCATCGCTAGCTCATATGAACATTTGCAATCCCAGGTATGACCTAAAAATTTACTTTAGGTCAATAGTTAAGGCTCTACAAGTCATTAAAGTCCAAAATGCTAATTTTGGCAAAAAATATTTTCGCGAATAACTTCTTACCTAACAAAGATAACGCAATACTGTCTACGTCATCGTGTTTTTCTCGTCAAAGCGTCTTGAAATATGTCAAATTAGATCATGTTAGGTCAACTTAAAAAAATGGCCTTATGTCAAGGTCAAGTGGTGACTCAAGTAGGTCATTTTGCATATCAGGAGATGTGTCTTGACGAGACAAACACTTTGGTGAAAGTGAAACTTCTCTATTTTCATTATGTTTAGAGTTATTGACGAAAAGGTGTTGGTGACCTCGGATGACCTCAGATGACTTCGTTGACCACACAAAAAGTTCAGAGGGCGATACTCGCTGCCAGAGGCAGTGAGACGGGCAGCCGAAAGGCGCAGCTCTCCGGGCTGTATTTCGACGATGAACCATTTTGATGAACCATCCATATGAACAGGAAACTTTGCCCGTGCTTTGCGGTAGTAGCGGAACCCGGTGGTCAATATTTGACTTATTTTACTTAAGCATCAGGCAAGACATACATACAGTATTTTCAAGCAGGTACTGCCTGTAGTAGGTGCGTTCTGAGTTGACAGGTGAGTTCGGAGTTGACATAGTAGTTATCGGAGCTGATAAAACGGTAGTTAATACGGGTAAGAACGGCGGTGTGTGCCGTTTATTTCAGTCTTCATTGGCAAGCCAGTTCATTAGCTAATATGAAGACTCGTCACTCCAAAGAGCTAAATTTCTACAAACTATTTACCAAGCTTGATAGTGTTAGCAGTTAGCACCAACCAAAACCATTTAGTGACCCCCCATAGGCAAGAAGCTGGCAAGACAAATAGAACAGGAACCAGTCGTGTCATATCAGGCCATACCCGGCAACATTCCAGAGCTTGATCCAGAAATTGTGAATTATTTGAGTACAGACCAGCATATTATGTATGGCCTGGCGGCAGGTATTATCGCCAGGTATATTACATGTGATATGGCCGCGTGAAAAATCGACCCCTTAGTTCGAGTTACACCTTTTCTTAATGCCGATCGGACATACTGTCAACTGGAACGTTGGCATAGTGGCTGGTCATAGTCGTCAGGCATACTGGATTACTATTAGACCATATTTTAAACGTACTTTTGACACATTTTATTAAAACAGAATATCATCTGTTCATATTCGAACGGAGTCAATGGACATCGGCAGACGCATTCAATATCGACAATACATTATGTTGCGTTGCAATTTTGCCGTCAACGAAACTGAATGACGCTTGCCCAAGTCAACTGAAACTTGCCTATCTCTAATGAACGCTGTCAGCTCCATTGCATTATATCTGAAACCAGTGACCAGTAATCGGCATCTGTTCAACTGAACGTGGCATACGTGCATGTCATATCGTCAGGCATACTGGAACTTAGACACTATTTTAACACTTTGACAAGTTTCACTAAAACAGAATATCATCTGTTCATACTCGAACGGAGTCAATGGACATCGGCAGGGGCATTCAATATTCGACAATGGACATTATGTTGCGTTGCAATTTTGCCGTCAACGAAACTGAATGACGCTTGCCAAGTCAACTAAAACTTGCCTATCTCTAATGAACGCTGTCAGCTCCATTGCATTATATCTGAAACCAGTGACCAGTGTTGACACGGTGCACTGTCGATTTGCAATGCCCTTTGCCGCGGGAGTGTGTTACGCCGATGTGAGATGCATGAGTCAAACAGTATGTCTGCTGTCGGTTTAAATGAGATATGCCGAATTGAGCTGAACAGATGCCGCCTCGCATTGAGCAAAGGTGTATGCGCCGCACAACCGCATGAAAAATGACCTCCCGAAAACATGAGTCTGGAGCCGCCTCTGCCAGACCGATTTTGTTTTCTCAAAATTTTGACAACACGCGTCATTCAATTCTAGGAAAATTCCAAAAGTTTTAAAACGCTAGGCGTAATGGTTTAGAAGTGGCAAGCGAAAAACTACCGGGGGGATAGAATCTGCCCCCGCAAGGAATAGGATTAAATTATGTTAAAATTGTTGACTTAACGCATAAATGGGATAATGTATTGGGATTTCAATTTATTTATAATTTATAATGCTGTTTAAATTTTATTGAAACTTGAACATATTGAATTTATCGATTCACCAGGCATTGTTATGTTGTTACCAGAACCACCAAAACGAGTCCCGATAAAGTCTGGAGGCCTTCGGTTCGGGGAAAAAACAGCTCAGTGCATGCAGACAACAGAAGGGTGTTCCGGCTGTATTTGCTGTTCAGTCGCTTAAACAATAGCAAGCAATGGAAACATTCTATTCGAACTGCACCTGGGTGCTTCCCAGCCGTCTGACACATCTTTTGCTGGTGAAACAGCAAACGACAGCTGGTCAGAAAACAACTATATGGGTCCTCGTACTGGAATTGGAGTTGAATGATACGTGTGTCTGTATTCCACCACGGAACACTGTGCAGGTGGTCAGGGTGTAGGTTCTAATTACTTGCAACATAAAGTTCAAGCTTGTTCTTCTTGAGTATAGGAATAAACCTAGCTATAGCTTCAAAGAGCTAAGATAAACGTCAATGCCATATATATATATACACACAAGTGAATATCAGTGCCAATACACCTTTTAATGCAAATTGGCGTCTGTTCAGCTCAATTCGGCATATCTCATTCAAACCGACAGCAGACATACTGTTTGACTTGTATGCGTCTCAACTCTAACATCGGCGTAATACACTCCTGCGGAAAAGGGCATTACAAATTGACAGTGCACCGTGTCAACACTAGTCACTGGTTTCAGACATAATGCAATGGAGCTGACAGCGTTCATTAGAGATAAGCAAGTTTTAGTTGACTTAGGCAAGCGTCATTCAGTTTCGTTGACGGCGAAATTGCAAAGCAATGTAATGCCAATGTTGATATTGTATGCCCCTGCCGATGTCCATTGACCTCGTTTGAATATGAACAGAACATATTCTGTTTTAATTAAATGCGTCAAAGTGTTAAAATGGTGTCTAAGTTCCAGTGTGCCTGACAATATGACATGCACTATGCCACGCTCAGTTGAACATATGCCGATTCGCATTAAGAAAAGGTGTAGTAAAATATCTAGCATTATTAATTATCCGTTGGCAGACATTTTTCCTGATATCCGATCCCAATAATTTCCTGCGTTCACGTCATACAGGGCTTTTCTAAGCCAAGCTCTTTTGTATTACGCTGCTCAGCGTCTTAAAGGGAATGTTTCACTTCTCTGAAAGTTGTGTAATGTACGCCGCTTGTGGTGCANTAATGTTTTGTTTGATCTGATGTTCTTTTGTTACCAAAATAAACGAACTGAACTGAACTGAACCGAGTAACCGGCATGCCCACGCAAACAATGAAGTAACTGGATACAGTCAACACAGACATGACCAGCTCTATCACTTCTAATAAGCTCAGAACTCGTGTGTGGACCGTGCCGCTGAAATCGGAGCCTAGCGCTGTGCAGAAGTGTCCGTCTGGTCACATTTAGCGGCGTCACCGTCACATACCCTGACGGACCTCACCTCTCTGGGTACGTTGTGCCGCCACTGCTGCTGCTGGTGATGATCCTGCTGTTGCTGATGATGATCATGCTGATCCTGCTGATGTTGCTGCTGCTGCGGATCATGCTGCTGTTTCTGCTGTTGCTGTTGCTGCTGGATCCGACGGTGCAGCCGACGCTGCTCTACCGGCAGACTGCCAGTGAAGCCATCATCCTCCAGTTCCACACAGTTAGCCGCCGGCCGCGTGTCCAGCTGCTGCGCCTCTCGTTCCTGCCGCTCCTGCTGCTCCTCCTCCTTCCGATTCTGCCGCTCCTGCTGTCCCCGCTGTCCCTGCCGCTCCGTCCGGCGCTCCTGGTGGACGCGGCCCTCAGAGCGGCGCTCGGAGCGGCGGCGGCGGCGGCGACGCTCCCGGCTGTTTTGGCACCGCAGACGTCTTTCCGGCTCGTCCCGGCCATCCCGGCCGTCCCGTCGGTCGCAGCGGGCTCGGTCGGTGTGACGGTCGCGGTGTGACGGCGACGCAGGCTGGTCCTTCACTGCATCGGTCACACAGAGCCGGCAGTCAGAACATCACTGCACCAGTCACACAGCCGGCTCCGCGTAAAGCGCCGACGTCAGATTATCGACACGGGATAGAATATCACGATAATGGCACAGGTGATAATAGATGGCAATTAACAGAAAAATTAGCATGCACGCATTCATTGACGTAGGTAGTACACCTTTTCTTAATGCGAGTCGGCATCTGTTCAACTGAACGTGGCATAGTGCATGTCATATCGTCAGGCACACCATGAAACTTAGACACCATTTTAACACAAACAGACTATCATCTGTTCATATTCGAATGATGTCAATGGACATATCGGCAGGGGCATTCCAATATCGACAATGGACATTATGTTGCGTTGCAGTTTTGCCGTCAACGAAACTGAATGACGCTTGCCCAAGTCAACTAAAACTTGCCTATCTCTAATGAACGCTGTCAGCTCCATTTGCATTATACTCTGAAAACCAGTGGAAACCAGTGGTCGCCGGTGCACTGCGATTTGCAATGCCCTTTTGCCTCGCGGGAGTGGTGTTACGGCCCGATGTGAGATGGCAATATGTCAAACAGCATGTCTGCTGTCGGTTTTAAATGAGATATGCCGAAATTGAGCTGAACAGATCCGCTCGCATGAGAAGGTGTACACATGTTCCTAAATGCGAGCGGCATCTGTTCAGTTTCAATTCGGTATTTCTCATTTAAAACGACAGCATGACATAACTGTTTGAGATATAATGTCATCTCACATCGGCGTAACACACTCCCGCGGCAAAGGGTATTAAAAATCGACAGTGCACGGTGCACTGTTGATTTGTAATGCCCTTTGCCGCGGGAGTGTGTTACGCCGATGTGAGATGCATATAAGCCAAACAGTATGTCTGCTGCCGTTTTAAATTAGAAATGCCAAATGCTGAACAGACACCGATTTGCATTAAGAAAAGGTGTACTAAAGAGCATCGCACAGTTCTAGTCAGGCGGTGGCACCCATTGTCACAATATTAGTCTTCTACGGTAGCGCGCCATATTATACTTAACTTTCGGAGCGACATTTTGTTGTTTTTTTAGTCTCCATGTGACAATGCATCCGTCCATAAAAGCGAAGGACAAACTGCACAGAGCCTTGTAGCTGGTCTGAGACTCACATAAATGCGTATATCTGGCGTGCTCCATGTTGGTGAACGTGAAGTCAGGCTCCTGTCCCTTACGGCGCCTGGCGAGGGCCGCGTTGATTCTCCGCTGCGCCAGGGAGCGACTCATGCGGGGAAAGTCGCCCAGGATGTCCTCCGGGGACGACTCAATGTGCTGGACGAGGACAGGAGGACAGGAGGACAGGAGGACAGGAGGACAGGAGGTCAGGAGGACAGGGTCACAGGCGGAGTCAGTGATGGGTGAGTAGATAGGTTTCGCTGGGGAATGGGGATATTCGATAAGATGGAAGTCTTATTGATCAAAGAGTATTGATATCGCCAGTAAATTTAATTGCGTTGTTTGAGGCACTGTGACAAGCAGAAAGACAACGAAATTATGAAAGAAGGTTTCCACTCGAATAAGTGAAATCTAGCCGGCTAGATTATTATATTGATGGTTATATCGGGATATCGCTCAAACATGCAGGGTATTAATCATCGCAATTTAACCGCATGTGAAAGACGTGGGAAATAAAAGCGACCCCCACAGAAAACAGCCTACCTTCAGTAAGATTGGTCTTGTGATGTCTGTCAGCGGATCGTGGCTGTATTTGCACTTTGCATTGGTAAAACACCGGGCTCCCGTGTGGTACAGTTTGCACGGGAAACCCTTGTGCATGTAGAGGCAGCTCTGCCGCTTTGAACAGCATTCCTTGGCATAAAACTTGCAGAGCTCCATCTTTCGAGGCGGAACAGCCTTGTGAGAAAAGATACAGTTTCTTCCCTGGAATTGAAAGTACACGGTTATAGCTAATTGTAATGAGCTTCTTCCTCGATAGACCATGCTTCGTAGGAAAGGCTAGTAACGGCAGAAATATTAATTAAAGGGAGAGTGCCACCTCGCGGGCCGATATAGAGTTTTTGGTGTGCATCGGTAGATCAAGCGTGTTCGATTTCACCTGCAAAGTCTGATTCCCGAAACTGACCCCGTTAGATCAAGAAATACTTTAGCACCTCCAATGATTGGAAATCATTCGTAAAATTGGAATCGCCTCCACACTATTTTGAATCACTTCTTTTGCGAGCTATAATTTTACTTTCAATATTGCAAACTGAACATCACCATTCCGTCAGTCAACTTTAAAAAATGAAAAGCGTAAGCAGTTAATTATATTGTCAACAATCTTAGCATCTTTTAATAATTTACATTTAATAAACAGCCAGAATAGCAAGAATATTTGAGGCTCGACTTTGGGCTGTAAAAGTTAAGTGACATTACTCTCTAACACAGATAGACGTTTCAAAGTCAAGTCGCGGCGAATTCAGACTATGGCTTTGGGTGGGGAGCCATAGGGTATAAAAACCGGTAGTGACTTTCAGCAACTGTACGCATTGCTGACAACAGATTAATTCCAGAAACGGATTGAAATCACGTATTTTGCTTCCCCTCATTCGCAAAGCAAGTGATACAAACGATACAGTTTGATATGAAATAATAATTAATTAAAAACATAGCGCATCAGGTGAGAAAAATATTAAATATTGTTCATATTGTTTGCCTAGTGGCATACAAAGCGACATCTAGTGGCAAGTATCTAAGTACTAGTAAAGTACGCCATCGCCCATCAAGGGCGGCCGTCATGAATTTAGAGCTGTGCACAATCGAGACAAACAATATGGAGTCAGAAAAAAATCAAATACTTTGCCGTTACATTGCTTTGGGGCAAGTTTGAGCAAGAGCATACATGATTATTCATTCCCAGCAATCATTTAAGCTGCTTTTTATAAATCCTCCCGAGGTGGCACTATCCCTTTAAAGCACACGCTTAAAACCTCAACAGCCTTCAGTGTCCTCTCTTCGCCTACCTTGAAGCAGGAGCCCTGCATGTAGAAGCTACAGATGGATTCTGACTTGCGTTTGCTCTTCTCAGTGCGGCGCCTCTTGTACTGGCGTGTGTCGTAGTACTCGGGTTCATGGTGGTAGTAGTAGTAGGCACTGTAGTCCGGCTCCACGCTCACAGCATAGTCGGGCCAGGGCGGACAGTGCTGCTGGACCGGGGAGGCACCCCGCACGTACACACTGTCGTCCTCATCCAGCTCCGACGAGCACGGCCTCTAACAAAGCAATAGCGACCTGTTAGCGGCGGTAGACGAGGGAATAATTAAATATTGAAGATAAATTGCGACATATGAGCGATTATCATGGAATATTTTCCCAAAGCAGCACGATGCTGCAAAATCGCGAATATGAAATAATACATTAATTATGTACAATATAATGGAATACAAATGGTATATGATAACACGCGGGACGTTGGGATACTGCATATAAAAATGTGACGTTACCTTTAACGAAGGTACCCACCTTTCCCGGGTGTCTGTCCTTGGAGCATTTCTGACTTTGAGTGCCACCGTCAATATCTCCTTTTCCTCCATCAGAACTTACAGCGTCATAGCACTCTTCGCTGACTTCACACTTAGCTGTTATGAGCGACACATTCCCCGTCTCCTCCGGAATTGATTCGTCCGTCACGACAATAGTATCCTCCTCCGTCATTTCTGCATTTGCGTCCCCATCACACTCCAGTTCACCGTCCTCCAACTCGCCTTTCTCCAGCATCCCGCCAACAGTGGTGTCCGCGTCCGGTGGGAGACTGTATCCGACTGCAGAGCCTGTGTCTTGCGCTGGTGTGCGGTAGTCGACAGAAGCCCGGTCCGGCCCAGACCACAGCTCTGCCGCAGAGCCGTGGTTGGCGGACTGGTCCTCACAGAGCTCCTCCAGTGGAGCGGTCTCTGGCGGCTGCGGAGGCGGCGGTGGCGGAGGTTGAGGAGGAGGCGGCAGGTAGGCGCGGCCCTGCCACGGCCCACTGCCGGCGCAGCGCAGTCCCCAGCCGCCGTCCGTCGCGGGGCCGCCGTCGGTCGTCTCGGAGCAGCAGGTGTCGGTGCCGGCTCCGTCTTCCGCCATGTCAATCTCCAGCCGCTCGTCGTCAGAGTCCATCGCGGGCTGGCCCTGCTCACGGGCGGAAACAGAGGGGTCGTCACGACAGCTTGTGCAATGTGGTGATGCCCGACTGATCAATGATCATCCTCTATGGTAACAGTTATTTGATTTGGACACATCTGGAGACAAAACTAAAAAGAGGTTTAAGCATGGTTTTACATGTTGAGACAAAAGCATATGCCATCTTTTAACTTTTCGTTGGATCAAATGCATGTACGAAACGTCTTACGATGTGCACCCAGAAAAATGTGTCAACATATGATACAACGGGCATTTCGAGATGAAGGTTCAACCCTCAAATTAAACATTGGTGAAGCATTTTCCTCGTATGTCATTATTCCTCGTATGTCGTATGTCATACACAGTATTACACTTGTAGCATTTAACACGCGCACCGAAAGGGATCCGCCCCGAGATCAAACCGACGGGTGATGACCCACACTCCCTAAGATCTAAAAAAAAAAACTAGAAAGCGACAACCGGAAAGCGTCATTGGATTGTTTGTGATAAATTATATCGAAAGCTTTTCGGTCGCTTTTTAGGTTAGATCAATATTGAGGCGACTACTATGGATTTCAGACCGCGTGAGACCCCGTTTTTTGGCGATAATTTGTTAAGAAATAGCCGAATCCGAATTAAATTTTCGCACAGTCTATTTCAGCCCAGGCGCCAATTTCTGTCTGTATAGTCTGTTAACAAAAATCAAAACTTATGGTACTTGTCATTGACTCGTAACGTTAAAATCTGCTCTGTAAACCAAACACCAGTGACCCCACCGTAGAGGCTACCGTGACATAGGCTGTGAGTTTTGGCCTAACAGCACGTGACTACCGACGATGGTGACGATAAGACAGCACGTGCTTTTGAGGTCACAACCTATATCACGGTAGCCTCTACTGTGGGAATGGGTCTACCGAGCAGATCTTAACGTTACGAGTCATGACAAGTACTATAAGTTTTGTTTTTTGTTAACCGACTATACGGACAGAAATTGACACCTAAGCTGAAATAACCTGCGCTAAAATATGATTCGGATTCGGCCATTTCTTAACAAATTATCACCCAAAAAACGGGGTCTTACGCGGTATGAAATGCATAGTAGAGGTCACCAAAGGCCAAATATCGGCAGTATGAGAGAGTACTTAACAACTTCGAATGTATTTCGAAAACTAAACAACCCAGCGATGCGCAGTTAAGGCCTTTCGAAACAAAAACACGATAAAGTGATGTCGTTTCACCATTGTGTCTGTGACGTTGAAACGCGTACAACGATACATAACGTGACCAAGTAAGGTCGTATTCGAAAATCGACTGACTGTTTAAGATGTCACATCACACCACTGTCTGTTTAAGATCATATTTTACATCAATCGACAGTATCGATACGTCTTTAAAAGGAACATATAACGGTAAAATCGTTATTTTTCTTGATTCTGCAAAAAGTTATTGAAGAAAGCTAAACATCACCCTAGGGACACCGAAGTTCACTTCGAAGAGGTTACAGGACAACAATGTCACGTGGGTCTCTTCATTCGGCATAAGAATAGCGGGTTTAGTGAAAATTTGCCGAAATAAGTTATCTCTTGCGGATTTATACAAACTACGAGCTTCATTTTCCCTTTCACTTATAATAAGATCATAGCCATCTTGAGTTAAGAATCTTGATGAAATCGACCTGAACATAGGTCACCAATACATAAACTCTGACAGCTGAATTTGAGGAACAGCTAGAGAAATGGCGAAGCAAAAAATCAAACATACAAAGAAAGGACGCATGCAGGACTAAGCTTCTGGCTTCTGGCTACGAGACTTAACTTGAAGGCGAAACACAAGTTACGTTCATAATTCAGTACGGGAACGGTTTTTATACGGTGACAGCAGATAATATAGCTCGAGACAAGCTAAATGAATGACGATAGGCCAGGTGGTTTATACAGCCTTGGGCCAGATAATAAAAGTTATGTTTAAGCCAATGTTTTAGACATGCACCTAAACATCAATCCCGCATAACACAAACACTGCTGAAATAATATTTAGCGCATTATAAGCATCGTAGCTTCACTAGCAATGCATCACACCCAAGCCGAAGCAAAACAGAGCAGCTGCAAATGAATGACAGTCGTAAACAAAGCTGATAATGTTAAATTGACAGTAGCCGAAGAACACATCAAAGCAATCGGAATATGCGGCCGAAGCCAACCGATAACATTGGCACGAAGCACATCAAGCCGATGTCGATGCTGAAGAAGAGGAGCTGAGCTTCGTTAAGCCGTAAGTCGAAGTAAATCGGCTTCCTAAGCCAAAGCCAGGTTTGCTTCATTCCCAGTTCTGGACGGCATCCTCAATCATCTATATTAATTTACATATCGGTGATAAATCTTACTTCTTTTGATTTTATTCAAAATCTGGTTTGTTCTTATGAGCCTTTTGTCAAATCACCCACGCCAAAATAATGTGCGGGCAAAAAGGACCAATGTATGTGTAATTATTTCATAATGATATACAGGCGATGAATTGAAAAGCGATAAGTCCGTGATATGTATGAAAATTAAACTCATGTTTAGAACAGCGAGGGACAACGCGTGGAATACACAGCTTTATCTACCGGGATACTTGGTAACAGGCAACATTGTTTTCAGTCGTGCATATGCTCAGCACTAGAACTACTGCTAAGCCCTTGTTATGCTCTTGTAAGTGCACAAGGGTAGCCAGTGACATCGCAGAGCACGTCTGGAATTTGTGGCTTATTATCCAGCAGCTATACATTTTGGTAAGAATAACTGATCACTAAGTAAAAAATAAAGTAGTGCTAAGTAACGCCTGTAGAGGTAAGTAACGCTGAGTAGCAGATTCCTTACAGAATGCGATTCCGAAATTCTTCACTTCTTTGAATATCAGCCGTATATGAATTTTCCCCTTCTGTCACATTCAGCAATGCACAGAAATGACGAATTCTGAAACGGCTGTCAATTTTTCCTTCCAAAATTTTAGCCAAACGCACGAGGCATAAAATCTCGAGACCATGCTGGAGTAAAACTTCTCACGGGAGATACTCTAAGACGAAACAAAATCGATCGAAAGTGCGCCGGAGGTTATCGTTGATCTAAAATAATCTTGATCGTTGCTGCATTCGACGAATAATGACATGATACTAGGCTCAGAAAGCAAATCCTGCTTCAGATTAAGTGTATAATTTAACTCGCATTAAAAACAGCGCGTCACCGCAGCGCATGCACCCTGCAGGCGACAAAATAGCATGGTCCATTGGTGACGATCGTGATTTCAATCGATTTTCGATTGTGCTACAGGTGATGCGAATCACAACGCGATCTATGACAACTACAACTTCGATTCTCGAGACCCGTCAAACCTTCTTCAGGCCTCAGTAGGCATTTCAGGCAGTGTCAACATTTCCCCAACGGCAGTTACTATAGATATATTAAGACCACCGATCTTAGTTGTAGTGGCAAAATCAGTCCATAAGACTAAAAAAGTAAGTATGTAACACTTCCAAAATACCTTGATTCTGTTCTTTATCTACAATTACCTTCTATTGAATAAAAACAATACATACAACGGCCATAATGAAGACGAATGGAACGAATTTTAACGAATGGAACGAATTTCAATATCACCATTAGCTAAGAGCAATGTCTCACAGGGGCGGATCCTGGGGAACAAAGGGATATTTTCCCCAAAGACCTGAAACTATGATTTGCCTCCCCCCCCCCAACAAAAACGGTCGGACAAACGGTCGGCCTCTGCAAATCTATCGTAAAAATTGCCTTTGCAGCAGTCAAAATCCAGCTATCCACAGTAAAAATGGTACAACTTCACGCTGCTTCACGGCATGACACAAATTTCGCAATTGCTTATACAAATTTTGAAAATGGGAAAATGAGTTGCATTCAGTGTCTGGTAGAGGCTCTCCCTGACGCTAATTGCTGGCCCCAGGGCACAATATTTTGAATCATATCGAGGTGTGCAACCAGGAAAAGGGGTTACCTGAGGCTTGGTTCCAATCACGGTCTGGTTTCATTATTAAAATATCATTTTCCATGATCTAACACCAAAATTTTCACGCCGCTTCGCGGCGTCCCATCGGAATGAATCAATGAACAGCATTTTGAATGAATAACATTTTTAGCTTATCATCTACAAGGCCCACCTACTCTCTATATACCTCTACACCGCCTATATTTCTGGGGTTTATCAGGCAAACCCGTAAAAAATCGCGCCGCTTTGCAGCGCTTAATAACATGTTGTACCTATACCAAACAGGACAATAAACATGAAAATGCTGAAAGGGTTTAAATACACGCAGAAAACAAATGCACATCTTTTTCGTCATTTCAGCCGACTCCCCACTAAAAAATTGCCGGTGACGCCCCTGCGTACAGTTGCAGAAGGGCTGACAACGCGCTCTCTCCGCCCCCCCCCCGGTCAACAACTTCCTCGCTGACGGCTGAAGGCCTGCTACCCCTCCGCTCAACAACTTTTTGGAAACATGCCACTAGATTATCCCCCCCCCCTCCTCCATAACCCCACGGCTAGATCCGCCCCTGATGCCTCAGGGGGAAGGTATTTGCCCTACAGCTTATTTTTGGCACAAAAAGTGGTGCGAAAAGGACCGTACGCCAGCTGATTGCCCTATCCGTCTAGAAGAGGGCCGTCTTGACAAGAGCAGACGCAGGCAACCCCAGGCTTATAACAGACGAGAGCCCTTCCAGACAGGTCGAGGTCGAGGGTCCTTTCACGCAGATCGATGACCTCAGGCAAGTTGAGCCTTGAGGTCTTTCAGGCCGGCCGAGGGTCCCTCAGAAGGGCTGAAGACCTTCTAAGGCTAGACAAAGGCTCTTCCAGATAATTTGAAAGGCAGGGAAGGTGAACGAACCTCTCGGGAAGAATGAGGGCTATCTAGGGGCCGTTGAAGGACTTCGGCTTGGCAGCACAAGGACTCTTCCAGATGGCTATTTGAGAAACACGATGACCATCTGCCTACACTGATAGATCTATATGTAGGCAGGCACGTAGCCAGGATTTCGCCCAGGGGTAGGGGGCGCCTCAAAAGGGTCCTTCCCGAGCGTTGAAAGGCCCCCAAAATGGATAGGAAAAACTCTACAAATTTCGGCCACTTTATTTTGTGATGCACCCTTTTCTTCCACTTTTGATGATTTGGATTGGACCAGGACCCTCAGGGCCCTCAGAGAAGCTCATGAACCAGGCACGTAGCCAGGATTTCGTCCGAGGGCGGCGCCTCCAAAGGGTCTCTACCAGGCACGAAGCAAGAATTTCGCCCCAAGGGGAGGGGGGGGGCGTTTCGAGAGGCCCCAATCCCGAGCGTTAAAAGTGCCCGGTAGAACGGACGAAAAGGTCTGCTCCCTCCGTGCTGGTGAGGGGCCCATTTGGCATGTTCATGGGCCCTTCTGACCCGCCCAGGGTCCCTTTCTGTCTGATCAGGGCTCTTATCTGCACAGGAGACATTTTAATTTTTCAGGGGCCCTCTGGTCTGGCTAGGGGTCTTCCAGTCTGCTCAGGGGCCCTTTCGATCTGGTAAGGAACTGCGCCGACTGCTTTTTCGCCCTACCGACATGCTCAGGGGCCCCTCCGATCCGCTCAGGGGTCCCTCCGACCTGCCCGGGGCCCCTACGACCTGCCCAGAGGCTCTCTGTGCTGGCTAGGGGCCCATTCGAAGAGTTCAGGGGGCCATCTGATCCGTTCAGGGGCCCTTTCGACCTCCCCAGGGGCCCTTTCGACCTCCCCAGGGGCCCCTCCGACCTGCCCAAGTGGCCCCTACGAGTGCCCTTCTCAGGAGCCCTCTGCGCTGGCTAGGGGCCCATTCGACGTGTTCAGGGGGCCCTCTGACCCGCTCAGGGACCCTTTCGTCTTGTTTAGGGGCTCCTCTGACATGCACAGGACTCTTGTGAACGTCCAAGGGCGTCTTTCAGAGAGGGCCCTGGTGGTCCTAAAAACTCTTAAGTGCTCTAAACTCTTTAAAGACCGTGGTCTTCAACCCATGATACCGCGCTTTGCGCGGTCTCGTCGGCCCTTTTCGGCGCTCTGCGCGCACCGAAAAGGACCCGCCGGGCCTCCGGGGGGAGGGGGGCTCTGCCACCCCTTGTCTACGTGCGCTGTATGCAAGGCTTAGTTGGGGGGGGGATTTCCTCGGTTCAACAGCGAAAGCGTTGACCAGCGGCAGGCGCGGCAGGTCGTCAGGGCGAAGAGTCGTTGAGCGGGGGGGGGGCGTCGGGATGTCAGTGCGGGAAAGTCGTGACCAAAGAGGAGGGGAGTGTCGAGTGGTCCTCAGCGCTCCCTTATAATCACTTCTTACATTTATCTGACACCCGCCTCTATCTATCTTACAGCCGATGCAGGAACGCAAGAGGGCATACTTGTATTATATCGCGCTCACAGGCGCAACCAAGGGGGGGGCACACGGGCCCGTGCCCCCTTACGAAATGTGGGGCCCCTGAGCAAAAAAATGAGCAAAGTTGACGGAGCTATAAAAGAAATATAAAGGCCCACGGCCCCGTGGGCCCCCTCTGAGGAGTACCCGTGGGGCCCCCTCTGAGGCGGCCCCGTGGGGGGCATCTGTGGCGGCCCCATAAGGGTCCCTCTGAGGCGGCCCCTCGGGGCCGCCTCAGAGGAATTTCCCAGGGGCCCTTAGCCCCTCAGGTCTGTCCAGGGGCCCTTAAGACCTGGTAAGGAAAGGAACTGCTCTGGCTGCTTTGTCACCCTACCGACATTCCCAGGGGCCCATATATCCTGCTCAGGGGCACCTCCGATCTTTCCAGGAGCCCCTCCGACCTGCCCAGGGGTCCCTCTGTGCTGGTTACAGGCCCATTCGGCATGTTCATGACCTTACTAAATCTCCGCAGACTTTTGGTATTTTGCCCAGAGGCCCCTCTGACCTCAACAGGGCCTTTTGAACGTCCATGGGCCTTTGGTCTTTCAGAGAGGGTCCTGAGTTGGCGTTTGGCCCTAAGGAACTCTCGAAGTGCTCCTAAACTCTCCAAAGACCAATGCTTAGCGTGGTCTCCGGAACAGGAGACTTTTTGCATAGTGTTATGATATCCGACGCTTCGCTGTCTCGTCGGTCCTTTTGCGGCTGCGCTCACTCCCCTGGTCTCCAGGGGAGGCGAGGGGGGCGCACTTTTGGCTAATAGTTCCTGACTCCAGAGGCGGCCCTGGTCGGGTCCCTCTGAGGTTGGCCGTTAGGCCACTGTTTGTTGTATTTAAAAAGAAAACAATACAATGAAAGTCGAAGTTTTACATCAGCTTGTTTCAGAAATATTTTTTTGCTCGAAATGTTTTAAAAACATTTTAAAATGTGTCTTGGTAGACAGCCGTTTTCACGATGGACTAATTGCGAAACAATTGATTTCACACACCTCGCCTACGGTTCGTGTCTCATTGTAATGAAATACCGATGCAACACATCTCCGGTCTCCCGGGTGATCATGACCTGCCGTGACCGGTGCGTACTTGTGTCATGGGTTCCTTCCATTTCCTGTTCCTTCCATCCTTGAATTCCTCATGAGACAGGGAACCCTAGCAGCCGAGTGAATCAGGTGAGTCCCGTAGGGCGAGGGTTAAAACATTTTTTTCGGGTTAAAACATTTTTTATCTGTCCCGCCTCAAACAGGTTTTTGCGACAGCAGTGTTTTAAAAGTCACATACAAATAAGTCCGACACCGAATGTCAGTATTCTATATATTTACCATCCTCAGTTTAAGGGTACGGTTACGGTAACGGTAACCAACGGCACCGGACGCCCACATTTCCGTCATAGGCCTTGTCCAAGGCCGCATGCCGTATCCGCCTTGTCCGACCTCGACCTCCAAATGATCAGCTGTAGATGTTTAGTTTTATTTCATTTGACTTCTGCCAGATCAAGTCTTAAAATATTAATTTTATTGTTAATTTCATTGGATGTAATATCTTCTCCGTGAAACAGCCCCCAAATTGTGGTATGAGTAATTTAAAAAAATAAAATAAATGATTATATTTGCTCGTTATTCTTTCTTTTATAGCTCCGTCAACTTTGCTGTCGGGGATTTACAAACGACTTGATGCGGCCATAGAGCCGCCACTTTTGTACTATAGAGCACCCGCACGGCCAGGGGTTGATTTTAAACCCCCTCCGGTTTTTCATGAATAGAGGAAAAACGGTGGAACGCAGCGCCATAAAATTTGGCATGGCTGTTTTAGAATAAATTACTCACGAGTCACTTGGTCTTTTTTTTACCTCGGGTCATCTCAGGTCAGGTCATCAGGCCAGGTCACGTGACCCCACCGTTTGTGTGTTGACTCATCTCGACTCATCTCGGAATGAAATCAGTCGAAAAGAAAGAAACGACTTTACTGCAAGTTCAAACCGAGGGCGTATCCATAAATTTTGGCTGAGGGTCAGGCTAGGGGCCGGCCCTCTGCACTATAAAATGATGGTCCCTGTTGGACACCACATTTAAAGCTATTTTTCGAACAAAATTCCAAGACATAATCAGATTCGACTTGCTTTTGTTTCCCTTAATTAAGAACTGTGCGAATTTTTGATCGATTTCAGTTGCGTTGGGGCTATCTCAGCCATATGGCTGCCTGCATAGGTCTATGCCAGACGACAGTGATACATTTTTTCGCGGGATTGAACCTCATCGCAAATGCATTTGACCATTGACTGATGTCATCGGCTCTGTGGGCTGTAGGTATAGCTATTAGCTAATGCTACTGAAGGCTAGTTACGAGCATACCGTGGTTACGAGCGAGCACTTCGCGCTCGGTCGTCCTTCCATGGAACACCGCAAAATCTGAATATGAGCGCCGAGCGGACCGACCCGACCCGGCCCGTGGCGACGCTTTTGAGAAATTCATCTGCGCAACCGCACGTCCGATTGACAAGCGGGTTTCTTTGCTGAGTATATCCTGAGAGATCCACCTTGCCCTGTTCGAGACCAGTGCCGACTGATGAGAGGGGCACGGACTACCAAGTACGCGTCGCGCATGCCGCCCGAGAGGCATTGAAGTGTTTTATCGCAAATCTCCGCAACGGCTCGGCCGATTGTGATAAAATTTGGTGTGTGGTTAGGTACCCCTCAGCTGTCGCTTTCCCACAAGACAGAGATGAGTGCCTCTGCGCGTGCGCACGTGCACACCTCTATTCTATATTTCAGGAACGGCGGAGCCGATTGTGTTCAAACTTGGTGTGTAGTTACTGGTTATAGGCAAGGTTACTAGAACAGTTAGAGGGACCTCTCATCCGCCACTTCCACACAAGTCAGGGGTGGGTTGTCAGTGCTCTGCACGAGCGCACCCTTTTTGTATCTCAGAAACGAATCGCCTGATCGATTTTAAATTCGCCATGCATTTCCTTCGCGCTTGCTCGTTCATCGCCGACTTGGACGCCTTACTGGTACTAGGTGCCGGCTCAGAAACACGCTCAGCGAAACGGAAGCCGCGCCCGGCTCTTCAGACGACAGAACAGAAGAGTCGCCTTGCCAGCGCGTACCACTCAGTGGGGAAGGCAGTGTCGACTCATTGTGTTGTGGAGAGGGCAGGCAATCTATCTCCATTCATATCGCCCCTCCAGACCCGGCACTCGCCACCAGGCCCGGTTTTTATGACGCACAGCTGCCTCGTTATATCGTTGCTTCGCCCCGCGCTGGGTCCGACCGGTGCGTCCCCTCGCCCTCCAAACCCTCGGTTGTTCACCCAATTCAGCAGCGCCGGGACCCCGCGCCAACCCTGGACGTAAAAATAACGCTACGACCAGACGGACATACAGCGCCGAGGTACACCTTTTGTTAGCGTCTGACCCGAATGTACGGCCAGAGGAGCCAGAGCCCCGTGGGATACAGAACCGAACGGTGCTCAGCACTCCGGTCAGCTGGCCTGCAGCAATTCAGGTAGATGAGAATGAGACTATCCGGCACAGCAAGTGAATGAAAAAGGTGCATTGGTAGCGAACTTCCTCTGGTTTGGTGTTGACTGTCCATAATCTCTGGATCAGATTAACCATGCACTTTATCTGAAAAATAATGCTCACTACATTTGTGATGGATATGACCTGCAACTCGGCCACTGCCCAGTGGTCTCTCATCCCTGCTCCGTCTAGGAAACTCGCAGCGTATCAACACGTTACTTTATTGACGCATCATGACACGCGCGAGTAGATCCCGCCCGCAGCCCGCCAGCTCGCCTCTGTGTCGGCGGCACCGTGCCCCGTACCCAGTCTCCCCGGGACAGGACACAGTACTGCAGTGTCGCCGGCGGCCGCTAGTCTAGGCAGGCCACCTCTGGCCGGAAAGCCACACCGCACGCGCCAGTATCCGTAATTGCACATCTACATCCAAACGGCGACTCGGTCGCCGCGCGGCGCGTACACATGTATAATATGGAACCCACTGCGCACACACAAAATCGCTAATTATGCACGCGATTTATCAACAGAAATAAGAACCGCCTCGGCTCGCGTAAATCATCATTCAACGTCTACCAGTCCAGATTTCTCACCGTCACACACCCCAAAAGCGGCAACGCGGCGCACGCGCGTCTGTCGACCGGATCGCCCCCGGCCGCGCGCGCACACGCTTGAGCCACACCAATGATATAGTGCGCGCGCTAAGTGGCTCGCGCACCGCGCACGCGCAGAAGCAAGCACCGCGCCGCTAAGCCTAGATCAACGACACCATCGCGTTAGTAGCACTGGGGATTTGCACGTGGCGTGTGTTTGTATGCGTGTGTATGTATGTCTGTGTGTGTGTATGTCGTGCAGCGTTTATCTACATCACAGGCCGCGCGGGACCGCGGTAGCAGCGCTGTGCCGTCGCTCCTCGACCGCCGGCAGGTCCTCATCCTGGCCGTCCGGCGGACACTCCTCAAATCTTGTTGACCTTGTCGCCGACGATGACGGGGTTGTTTTTGCGGATCTCGTGCTGTCCGTGCACGCGGTAGTCGAACGAGCAGCCGTGTTTGTCGCTGTAGCGGTGCATCGAACAGAAGAGGCCGTCACAGCGGCACGTGAAGCCTGCCGAGGGAGGACGGGGAGGGGTCAGATAGATTACAGAAGGGTCAGGGGGAGAGAGGCGACATCTGGCGCGGTGCCAACAGCGACAAACGGCCGAGGGGCGTCAGGCCGCCGCCGCCACCACCACCGGACGAGAAACGTGACGCTCAGAATGACATTCCCGACCCCCGCCTGTCATCTCAGGAGGCCGGGCGTGACCCAAACATTACCGACATACGAGAGCAAGACAGCTGCCAAACAGACAACATAGCAGGCATTGCATTCTCATTTTAAAATACTGCGGAGACATTCCCATAACATCATACGTTTACCAGAAGCTGACTTGACACTTCCCGGGCTGGCCCCAAGGCTTGACCTTTGACCTGTGTCATTTACACGTTCGATAACTCGCTGAACAAGAGCGTGTTCAGTTGAAATTTACACAACCACTAACCACATGTAATTACTCCCAGGGCGAGGATAGTGTGGGGAGGGGACCACAAAGACAGCAGGAAACAATGTTAATAACGACTCATTGGAACCGCTCTCCCGGAAACACCCTCCCCTCCCACACTGACAACGCATGGCTTAGCACGTCCGTTCGTCGGCCAACGCCCGGGGGGCCAGCCGCGGCATTACACAGGATTACACTCATGCAAAGTTGACGAGGCGATAGTCGCCCGGTGCTTCACTGGCGCCGCCTCCCTTCACGACACACACTCGAGTGATGGCAGGTCAATATATGCAGGTCAATATATGCAGCCCCTCAAGCACGACCCAGAGGTCACTGATAGGAGACAACATGACTGGTAGGAGGGGAAGGGATTCGGGGAAGGGAGGGACAACATGATACCGAGTGTTACCAAACACCGCCCGCTCTTTATTTCCAAGATTTGAGACCTATAACGTAAGTGTACTGAGTGAGCGTCGTTCATACCAAAGGACTGAGTCACAGCGCCACATTATCGGCACCAATTCGTTTCAACGGTGAACGTAACACACGAGGACACTCTCATCCGAATGAAGTGCAGTATAGCGCTACATTCTGCACTCCGGCCCATAACACTACCGGGGCTGCGACTAGGATGACTCGTGCGGTCCCCACCTCCCTTCACTGACAATTGATCGTATAACTAATGGCGCCCGGAGGGAGACACTGTTCCCGGCAGCCCTCGGCGTACGCCACTGATGGAAAACAGAGTCTGGTTGATCTAACTAATGTCTATATCTAGTCTGAGTCTGAGAGTCTACCGGCTACTCACCAGTGAGTCCGACCTTCTTTCTGCAGACTTCACAGCGACTTTTCTTCTTCTTGCCCGCCGGGTCGGCCGGCGAGGCAGCCGCCGCCTCCAGGCCAAGTGCGGTCCTCTCTGAGTCAGACTCCGCGCACCCCTGCGGCCGGAGGACGGACACGGCGGGTCAGGTACAGGTCACACACACGCGACAGACACAGGCTTAGTGATGACTCCCTCCGCGCACCCCTGCGGCCGGAGGACGGACACGGCGGGTCAGGTACAGGTCACACGCGACAGACACAGGCTCAGTGATGACCCCAACTGACTGGCCTGTGGCCCTCTGACCTTCTCTCACAGTGAGGGATCCGGGAGAATGACTCGGGATATTTGCAGCGGGCAGACGGGCCGAGGAGGGACAGTGTGCGACAGGAGGAAGGCACGCCATGGAGGCGAAACGTAGCCACAATTTTACGCCGTTGACCTCTGATATTTATAGTGACAGGTCCGATGGCTGATGGCCAAAAGGTCAGGTTAAATGCGCGTTCGTGGGTCGACACTAGGCTAAGCTTGGTGTGGGGTATTATATAGGGACTACAAGTGTCCAACTGCAGCTGATGTAATATACGGCGTGTAACCTCCAGGAGCATCGGAGCAGTGCAAGGGTACAAATGTCCAATATGCAGGGAAATGTAAAGAGACTGTCCCAGAGTAACATATGTATGTGCTGAGACATTCAAAATGTTCGAAAGATATCTCATTACAAAAAATATAACTGAAAAAAAAAAATTTTGTCAAGAAAACTTTCCAGACCTATCATGAGCCTTCAAAGGAATCTAACCGTCGAGTAGTCGGGCGACTGAACTCGACCTTTGGCGTCCGTGCATTCAAACATTCAAGCTCCAAGCATTCACGCATACAAACGTGCTGGTGTCTATCACGCTCACTCACCGCCTGGCCCAGGGTACCATAGGAAAAGGATGCCAGCATTGACCAAACTGAAACAGACGCCTCCCCCGGCTGCCACCAAACCTTCCCTCCCACGTCCCTCCGTCGTACACTGACAGGCATGATCAGAGTCGACCGTCCTCTCACCTCTGAGTCGGACTGCGGTGCGGAGCTGGCTGCGGCAGCGGCGGCGGTGGTGGCGGCGGCCGGCAGCACCGACACGGTGGGCTGCGCGGTGCTGGTGCTGGCCTCTAGCAGCGCGCTGGTCTCGTGCAGCACCTGACTCAGCGGCGCGCCGGAGCTGGCCGGCTGACCTGCGGACAACAGGATCAGAGTCAGACATCAGTCAAATATCCGCCAGGCAGCGTCAGACGGTCAGACAGCGTCATGCACCTGTCAGATATCAGACAGAGGCAGGCAGACGCAGACAGAGGCAGACGCAGACAGAGAGAAGTACGATCCATCGGACAGCCGAACAGACGGCGGCAGAGACAGGAATGCGGAGACAGACAAACACAACTGGAGGCGGCTCAGCACTGGCAACTCGGCAGCAGGCTACAAGCAAACCACTCAGACGGTCATTGGACGGAATGAGTCGACACATTCAGTCTCTCACTGGCCAACAACAGGACCGGGAGATTCACAAAGAGCAAATATTAAAGTGTTCAATCTTAGGGCATGGCTCGCTGAGTCCACATTAACACTAACGACTATTCGACACCAGGGTCTATTTATCTATTCGATGTCAAGCATGCAATACAAAATCGCCTACAATACGGAATTAGGGCGACCGGTATTATCAAGGACGAGGAGACGAAGCCACACATAATCCACTCCATCCCAGTCGGACCCGTACACCACGATTACCGAGTACCGACTCCATCCCAACACATCGCCAGCAGGAAAATACGAACAAAAAGCCGCATTCCACCTCGGCCCATTCAGAATCCACCACAGCGTCCTCGCACTGCCTCAATAACAGGGGAGGACAGACAGTTATAAATCGTCCCAGCGGCCGGCCTCCCGCCCTGCTGCGTCGCTAACTGGCGGGGTAGGGTACACAACACCAGCCTAGCATCACTGGTAAATACTCCTAGCACCGCTTACCCCCCCCCCACACACACGCACAGTCGGAATAAGAGCCGCACGCAGACAGGTTGATGATGATGACGGCGGTTCACGGGCGCCGCAATTGCCTGGTTGTGTGGCGTCCATAACGCCGACAGGTCCGAACAAGTCTCACCAAGGAACTAGCGGTGTCAATCGGTAACCAAAATTTGGGTTACCGAAAAAAATGTGTGACCGATTCGGTAATCGGTCGCGTCAGGCTTTAACATTTTTGGACACTTTTCGGTCAGCTCAATCTGTTTAAATAAGTCTATACTGTTTTAAAAATCGCGTCAAAATCTTGGACATTTTTGGCCTCAACCAAAATCGCGTCAATATTTGCAGGTCGTGGGCGTCAACGTCACGTGACTTTGGACCCAGGATTTCGCTTGCATTGAAAACTGTTGTTAATTTATCAAATTAAAATCCGACAATCAAATAAATATTTGACCACCATAAAAAAGCCAAACTTAGTTATGTTCATGAATAATGCGTCTTCTTTGAAAAAGTGGGCAGATAAAGTAATACAAAATCATTTCATAAAAAAATGTTCAGATTAAACCATTGTTTCCCATTGCGGCGAAAACGCGATGGACCCAATATAACCAAACTGGAAAAGGTTGCTTTCGCCACAAGCGCTCGTGCGCCGAATCGGTCATGTGACCGAGCTCAGACGCCCTCACCTTATTTATATTGCCTTGAATATTTGGACAACCAAAATGCCTACTGTTTGGTATTGGATTGGTTTTGGTCAGGAAATTTTGGGAAAATGACATCACTACCAGGAACCATCTTGTCCCAGGATAACTAGGGCCTGTCGAACGCATAGAATCACCGACCGCTGCCCGGGCCTGCCAGCTCTGCTCCCAACCAGCAATGTTCCCCTGTCAATGCGAACTACTCGCGTTACGAATGCAACCCACGCGATATGTCGAGACAAATGATCGGCTCGATGCAAGATGAGCATCAGCTATCGACGCAGTTACCATGATAATCCAGGTGGCACCACATATCACGCAAGTCATCCGCCGACCGCCGCCCCTACCCCCTGGGACGGGCGAATGAATCAGACCAGTGTCTGGTGTCCCCCCCCCCCCGGCGAGACTGAGTCAGGGGAGGACCGCTAGTCGATCGGCCGGGGGTGCAGGCGGCTGGTAGTCAGGGCGTCCCTACCCTCGGTACCTACAGCGCGTACAGAAGGCGCCCCCTGACTGAGCAACACGATCAGTGACGTCACTGACTCTGTATGGCATCACGGTCTTCATGTGTGACGTCAGCGTCACCTCATAGCATAATCAGCAGCGGTGCAGGCTGGTACCTACTCAACGAAAAAACATTGCGTCTGAGGCCGCACCAGCAATTTCCTCAACAGCAGCTGGCCAAGGACAGCGGGCTGTTTTTACTGCAGGAAAAGCGACATACGTGCATCTGATCAATTAAGACCTGCCCGTTCTGGAGATGAGTCATGTACATCCATTCACTCGACGTTTGGTACCATAAGACCTTCAGCGAGTAGTGGTCAGTTCAAAAGGCGCTGAATGCGAGCATCCGTAGCAGTTTCCCAGTCAAACGTCTGTAACGTCGCAACAGTTACAGTCACGTGTGTAACGAGCGTGCAGTTTTCCAGTTCCACGTTCATGACACGCTCATAACGTATGTCCAAACCCCCCAGCACCAGAACCGTTCATTAAATGGTCGCACAGCGTGCACACAGAACCGCTCATGCGACGTGCCAAACTGCCAATCATCATATGAACAATCGCATGGCCACACGATTTGGCAATAGCGTTGCTCACGTGATCCAAGGCTTTGCCAATATAGCTGCGGAGAAGCTCAGCACGATGTCTGGACGCAGAAACTCTCATACGACGACGTGAGCGCCAGTCTGGCCACAGTTCAGCTGTCTGTGTCCAATTTGACCCGCTGTTTACATAATCAAGTGCGCAGAAGCCGCGCAGAAGGCGCCCATTCACACTGGTGACGTACGCCCGCGCTCTGGCCGGCAGGAGTCGCCACTATAAGGCTCTCTGCCGCACACGAGGTCACGTGGTGTGACGTCACCCCCACGCGCGGGCCGGACAAGTGCGCACCACGCACACAGCGACCTGCCGACCCACATCCCGCCGGCATCTGGCTGGCCGGCGGCCCGCACGCGACGTGATCCGACCTTTATACCCGGCCAACAGCCACCGGTCTCTCGGCTCCGAACAAACCCAACACACGTAATCCTAGACCGTCCGAAATCAACCCAGCACGAATCGGCAAAGGCAGCATAGAGCAGCGCGGTTTCCCGTCCCGGCAGCGCAGCAGCTGTCCGCGTGGGAAGGGCGTGCTAGTCGCTCGCTGACGTCACGCTCGGCGACGGCAGGCGAACGGCGGCTACCGATGTCATAATGTCACCTTCAAGGTCGCCAGAAGGCGACGCCAGGCGACATAAGGCTGGCAGACGCGCTTGCAGCGACACAGCCGTGACACAGTGAGAGTTGGGACAATGGCCACGCGTCGTGCGGTGACGCACACGTACGTCGTACAGCATCCGTCGCCGGTCTGGCGGCGGCCCGGCGACAATGACACGTGCACCTCGTGCAGGAAGCCGGCAGCTCGAGACAGGGGCGCGATTGTTTAGTCGATTTGGCAGTTTTACCAGCCGCGGAGAGGGAGAGATGACGGAATACGTAACTCGAACTTTGTAACGGCTAGTTTCGATTTGCCGCCTCCACTGCCAAATCTTCAGTCACAATGCCACTCTGATGAACGACGAACAATTGACATTCCTCCGTAAAACACGCCTGCACCAAAACTGAACACAGTGGTCACATTGACAGAGAACCCACTCACAAAGGGATATCGATGCTTTCCCGAACGTGCAGTCACAAAAACGCGACATTTCCGACTCGTCGATCATGCTAGAATCATATGGTTGTCTGGGACAGAAGTCACTCCAAGTACTTTACCAAATACGGAAAGCCAAAACGATCTGACTTTGCATTCCAATAGCACCACACGGCGCCGCCTCGCGGTAGACCGCCGACTCGGTACTCACCCTGTTGTGCTGTGTCATCCTGGCTCTTGGCCGTGTCCTTGTGGCACTTTGAGCAGAGCCCGTCGAACGAGGGGCTACCATAGAAGCCGCAGCCGTTACCGCACAGCTGTGGCGCCGAGTGCATTTGGTTCTGCTCCTGGTCCATGGTGGGGACCGCCGGCCGTCGGAGGGGCGCGGGGTCGATGTTGGGGTGTCGCTGCTGCTGTCGCTGGTGCTGGCGGTGCTGCTGGCGGTGCTGGTGGTGGTCAGGAAATTGCCGCCACTGGCGAAGCCGCTGACGCGGTCGCCGGTGTGCCGCTGAAACCCAGGATCACAGAGGGGTGTAAACGATCAGCCCAGGATCACATAGGGGTGTAAACGATCAGCCCAGGGTCACAGAGGGGTGTAAAGTAAACGATCAGCCCAGGATCACATAGGGGTGTAAACGATCAGCCCAGGGTCACAGAGGGGTGTAAACNTTTGGCACCTATTTTTGTAACAAATAAGTAAGAGGAATTGCTTACAACAGCTTGAACCATGCAACAATTATGACAAAGCACAATGAACTTAAGTCAATGATCATAATCCAATGTTGTAAAATGTACATGAAATTAGGCATATATAGTGAAACACTAACATATAGGCAGGTTTCATTGAAATGCATTAATGATTGGGATGCAACAATTTTGCCTTAGTAAATGTACATGGTCAAGGCATCAATCTAAAAAACTTAGCATGGGCTGAGACATAACTGGTGGTTTAAGATAATATATGTAATATGTAACCTGTTTACTAGGCAAGCAGGGCTGATGCATTTTTAGATGAGGAAGTGTCTACTGATTGTTTCCATTTTTTGTCTTTCTGGAATCTGAATATTTTTATTTTCTGCTATCTATAAATGTTCCCACCCAGATCCAGTGAAAATTAAGTCTTAATTAAAAGCACCATAAGCCACTACCAACTTTCTCTGAAACATTGTAAAAGCTTCAGTTAGTACTGACCACAAGTCAGTGACCAGCAGTAAATTTTGTTCAACACCAATAGATTACCCATCCTGGCATATGGACTTTCACATAAAGGTTAAGATTATGTCATTGTGCTATGAAATGCAAACAAAGTATTACCAAACATTACATCAACAACCTTGGTAAACAGACTACCAGGATTAACAATGTTATATAATTTTAATGTTAACTTCATACAATCCCATTGACAATCTCCCAGCTATACACACATGTTGACTATCCAAAACAAGCTATGGTCAAAAGGCAGACACCTCATCTATGCTATATAAAGAATCAATGTTCTGCACTCCTGTTCTGCCTTATTCATATTTAAGCCATCAAAGTAAGCACCAAAATGTGCTACTTAGGTTTTCATAAAAAATATCTCACTTTTAATAGATAGCACATTTCTGAGGCTAGCCCAAACCCAATGTTTGGTATACACCATACCTAACTATAATATTAATGGGTTTGATAAGAAGTCTCACAGGACCCTAAGCTTAAACCAAGTATTTTAACACAATGCCATCCAACTAGCAGGAAAACTTTTGAGATAACCTGTACAACATAACTTGCAGGTAACTTTCATCATACTAGTATTCCTATACACAATTCCTGCAAGGTAGGGTTAACTACTGTAGTCAGATATCAAAATATGAGACTTAATGTCTTTGATGGTGTATTTGTGCTCTAAGGCATCTACAACAGCCCAAAAAGCACTACAAATCCAGGTATTTAAAATATCTGGCATAGCTGCGATCTACCCAATAGGTAGGTACCTACACCATACAGAACCAAAATCCATAAGGATCTCTGAAAATTCCTAGTCAGCAGTTTTGGAGCTTGCATAGGTTTCAGACTTCAATGAGGTATTCAGATAAAAAATTAAACCAGTGTTGTTCACTCCACAACACTCATACAATGTTACATGATAATAAGGATACCAAATTCCAGATTTTGTTTCCGAAACAGTTTTTAATGTTTGCAAAACATTAACACTAATATTTAAACCATATTGCAGCAACATTAAAAGGTCAAACGAGGACCAAATAAAACAGTTGAAGTTCAAATGACACTTAAAATGGGGATCTACAATTTCACAATGTATTTAAAAAATGCACAGTTTGCTGTTCTAACCATTTGCTAGCAAGTGCATTATTGTTATTGATGTAGAACAATCATAGCATAAATTAAAAAGATAATTAAAGGAGCTTAAAGTTTATCAATCAAATTCGAGCAGCAAATAGCGGCGGCAACTTAGCACAAAGGAACGATATTTGAAGGTCACATCCATCGCCCTCGGGCTGTTGGTCCAGCGAGCTGAACTCGCATTCAACAGGATTCCCAGACATCAAACAATGTTGAAACATCTCTAGAAAAATTGAGACACAGCACAAGAAAAAAACACGCGAATCAATGGAAAATAAGCACAATATAACAATGAAACGCAATCCGGAAACATGGCCGTCGCTCACCTGGCACTATGAACGATTGTAGAGGTTGAGAGATGATAACAGCCGTCACCGAGTCCTCAAAACGAAAACAGGCACCACCAAATTTCGCATAAGTGCTGAGAATACTGTCAAGTGGAAAATAAAATAATTTTGAATTATACGCAGTAGCTTTCACCGTTTTGCCAGCGGCGCCAAACACACGGCCCTCTCCTCGCATACCAAAGTCTCTCACTGCTGAGAGCCCGTAATGATGCAAGAGATGTAAAGTAAATGAAAGTACTAGTAAATCCAGATCAAATTAAGTACTTTTTTGCTTTATCGTGAACCATTATTTCATCGATAAGATAAACAAATTTAAATTTGGTATAACAAAAACATTTGTTTTATCATTACTGAACTATATTTATGATTTCCGTGACAGAAAAAGTAAATAAATAGCAGCTGAAAAAACTTCACTTGTACTTGTTGCAGCGAACAGCTGATAAATGGTAAAAATGAGACAGGAATAGTTTCCATCACTATATCCACGAATAAACGTAGGCAAATGTAGCGCATAGCTCCCATGAAATGTAAACAAAAGCAGTCAAAATTATCATCTTTTGCCCTTCCTCGAGCCGCTCTCTACGCGCCCTAACTCTACAACAACAACAACATCGAGCCGCTCGAGCCTATACTGCCTTTCTCAAGCCTAAAACAACCTCATTCACAACTTTTCGTATATTTCACCTTAACTTGCACTGGGCTGGAGGCAGGGAGGTTGGAGGGGCGTGCGTTTTGATGCCCATCAAGTTTTGTTTAGGATAGCGGAAAAATTGTGGAGCACAGTGCTCAGGTCAGGTCAGGTCTGGTCACTATCTCAGGTCAGGTCACTAGGCCAGATCATGTGACCCCACCTCCCAAAAAGTTTGTAGTCATATCACAGTCACAGTTTTTGGCCGATGTGTTTTGTACTTACAAGTTACAGGGTTTCATGAGGGCATTAGTTCCTACAATTCCTATATCTCAGATTCTTGATGTCAGTGACCTGTCCTAAGGTCAAGTCAATTTCTTAAACTCCCCATTTATAAGCCAATGGGGAAATATTCAAATGCTTTTTCTTCTAAGCATATGCATGATATCAGCTCAATTCCCTCTGGATCATATTATCATAGGTCATTTTGAAGACCCAGGCACAGTTTTTGTTCACTTACCTACCCTTACAGGGATTCAGGTAAGATTGGGCCCCTGACCCAATCTTACTAACCCACTTTTATGTGTAAGTACTGCATCCCTGACAAACAGCTTGAGCTGACTGCATACCCATATATGGTTTTGTTGGCATACTTGGTGACATAGACTAGCATTTGACTAGTATATAGATACTTGCCACTAGATCAATGCTGTTACATATAGCTGACTTGTTTCCCATTTCTTGAATTGTTTCTGCTTTAAGGGCTCTTCAGCTTCATATGCCATGCATTATACATAAAAGAATAACAGCTTTTACCTGAGCATTAGCTTTAACTAAAAATGTATTATCACATGACATTTTCAGCATTTTTATATTCTTTGATACTATCCATGGATGTAATATTTGCTGCTAGATGGGAGTTACACATTGACAGCATTGACGGCTCTTGGTAAGACTAGGCTGTGGTAAGATTGGGTTAGGGTCTAGATACAGCCTTCTAAATTACCGGATACGGCCTTCTAAATTCTGTATCCGGTAAGGTAAGGTAAGGTGAGGGTCAGCCAAGGTCATCCAAGGTTATAACCTGAATAGAATCAATCTAATTTTCAGTCCATAAACTTAAACCTAAACCTAAACACTTTTTTGTCAATAACTCTAGATACAATCAAGAGAGAGAGAGAGAGAAGTGAAACCAGCACCAATGTGTTTTTCTTGTCAACATATGTCTCTGCATGTGCAACATGACCTAATTGGGTCACCACTTGACCTTGACCTCAGGCATTTTTTTTAGGTTGACCTAACCTGGTCATTATTTATATACTATGCAAAGCACTTTGAAGAGACACACTGCATGACATCACAATTATTGCCTTATCTTTATCGGGTAAAAAGTTATTGGCGAAAACAGTTCTGGCAAACAAAATATTCTTTTGACTTTCGATGATCTCTGGAGACTTAACTATTTACCTGAGCTCAAGTTGAAGTTGAAGTAGTGAGCTGGTTTAGACACAGGGTCTATTCAGTGCCCATATCTTAGTTGGTACTTGGTGGAGTACTTTGTCAAAATTGAGGAGATGTTGGCAATTTAAAATTGCAATAGCTTTCAATTGTTTTTGTTTTCGTTTGTTCTTAGCTATCATAGTTCCTGAGATATTTGAGAGTATCTGTGGCAAAATCTTAAATCTGGGAATTCTGACCTTTGATGACAGTGTCCCAAAAGTTGTTGATTTGGGTGAAAAATGACGCCTAACTGAATAATTGTCCACTCTTATTTTCCATTTTTGGAGTGAAATTGCCACTCCCAAATTTTGAATTGTGATATTGATTCCGACATAAATCCCACTGTGCCATCCCAGGCAACGAGAGAGCTGACGTCCTCGCCAAGGAAGCGTCGCTGCTGGAACCAGGAAGATGTCCACAAAGACGTTCGTAATCTGTTCTTCTCTTCTACTATCTATATATATATCATATTTACTAGGATGGCCACCGGCTGGTATAGAGACCTGAAGGGCGCAAAAATCCCGCCCCGGTGACTGGTGTCGACCGGGATCGCGGTGGATGTGCACCAGGTCCGGCCGGGGTTACTGGTCAGATCCGTGGAATATATGCACAGGATCGGCCGGAGTCCCCAGGCCAAACTGCGCCCAGTGTGACCAGCTGGGCTGCAGCGCGGGCCTCTGCCCGCTGTGTCGCGAGGAGGCCGACACGCCGCGGTATATTCTGCTGCGGTGCCCGGCACACATGCGACTACGGTTCGACCTCCTGTCAACAATCAACCCGACGACGTCAGAAGTTCGCGGCAGCGATGTGGTGGCAGCCAGGAGGCGCGTACAGAGCTGTCTCGGCTACGCTGTTTAGGCAGCCGGAGGGAAATCCAACAACAACAACAACAACAACAACAACAACAACAACAACAGCAACAGAGCTCGAGCGAGACGGTCAGAGGTCGTGAGGTCGTGAGGTCGTGAGTGAGTGAGTGATGAGAGACAAGGGCGTGAGATTGTGTCGACCACATTCTATCTAACTATTTCATTTCGAACCTTGGGAGTTATCGCGAACTAAATACAACGTTTATCTATCTATCTGGAGAAAAAAACGGCTGATCATATATATCGAATATATATATTCTTATTAAAAGGTTGCTCCTGTATAAATTCCTATTCCAGATGGATAAAAATATTACTGATTATGGGGGGGGGCATATGACCCCCCTCAGATTTCGGCTTCCACAAGAGTCATGAAATTCCAAAGAGTCATGTAAATCACGGCTCCCATAAGAGTCATGCATCTCATGAAGTTTTATCGGTGGGTAGGGTATACGAAGAACTTAACTTTGTGAAATTGTAATGACCCTGGGTCAATATTTTCGAGGGCAAATGACGTCATCAAAGGTCATATTTGCCAAAATATGAAGTTTTGGCGGAAACCTTGCCATTATCTCGGAAATTATGGCATCTAGGAGGAATCCGTCAAAAGCTCTGGAAAGCCATTCAAATTATCTCTCGCCAACATTTCATCAGAAATAACCTCAGGTCAATAGTTTTGGCTATAGAGGTCATCAAATGTAAACAAACAAGTTTTTTCAGCACAAGTTTTTCGTGAATAACTTTTTTCCTAATACATATAGAATAATGGTCTTGATACCATCGTGTTTCTCGGTTCGAAGCATACCAATTTGGACCAATTTTGGTCAATTCCAAAATTTTGCCCCAGGTTAAGGTCAAGACTCTATGTTAAAGTCAAGGTGACATAAGTCGGTCAAGTAAAAGTTGCATATGCAAAAATGCGGCTCGACGAGACAAACGTGTGTGCACCACCACCAGTTGTGAGTCTCTACGGTCATCCTGTCATGAGTTAGGGACAAAAAGGTGCTCGTGACCTTGCATGACCTTTCAAATAGTCACGGACTAAAAATATTGCTTCTTGGTCATCGGAAAGGGCTTAAGATGACATTATACTAAAATAATTGGATTTATTGAATGTGTTTTATAATGGTTTTGATTTTTTTACGATATATTTATAATGGAAGGTTAGCATTTGACCTGACTTCAGGTCATCAAATATTTAAATGGCGACTTGAAATTTACAACAGATATTCATAGTGGCATGTCTTTTTTGCATATATTCCGTTTTTTAAACCTCATGCAAATAAAAATAAAAATCATGAAACAAAAATTCGTTTTTCACAAATTTTGGATTTTAAAAATCACAATTTCGAAATTTAGAGATGGACATCTTAAAGACCATTCAATTTTCTACCGATGCCTTTTTTCGCTTCAGACTTCAGGCCTTTGCCCTAAGGCAATGCTTTCAGTTATAAAGCTTTATGCGTTGAACTTGAGAATACAACCAAAATGACAGCCAACATAGCCACCGACGCCATTCGAGAGCGGACTTCCAGTAGATTCCGATATCGTCAGAGGGCCGCGCCGGCCAGCGGCTGGCAGCTCGCCCGGGCTGTACGCAGCTGCCGCCGGCCGTTGTCATCACAGCTCGGCGCAGACAGATGTGGTGACGTCACGGGCACGTGGTGGTCAGTGTGCCGCTGCGACCTCCGCCGACGAGTTGGCGCAGCTCCCACACTGCCGGTTATGACGCAGCTGGTGGGGCGAGGGGGCAGGGGGCATGGCAAGGCCAGTGACCTATGAACGGCCGGCGGGGCGCCATTGGGGGTGCAGTGGGGTAAGGCGAGCGTACTTGAACAGTTTCGGAAATACGGAGGTGCCCTGGTCTTGAGGTATGGTGGTGGTAATGGGGCTATAGGACCTGATTGCGACTCTCGTCATATTTAGTCACTAGTCAGGGTCTCCCACGCTGACCCCAGTGGTGAACTGAATAGCCTTGTCAGCAGCCGGACTCGAACCCGGGATCCTTCTGACATGTTCCATGCCCCCAAGCGTTTTGGCCTTTGAATGAGTATTGTGGCGACGGGCGATATGCTATAGCACTTCTGCACATTGCAACCTATTGCTCCGTGCCTGCTTTTCCATGAGCAATTTTTTCACCCATCGAAGTATCAGAACACCGTGAAAATAGCCCAAGATCCTGCGGGATCCTGAATCCGGGGTTCAAGGATCCAAAGTGGATCCCATGCTATTTGCTAACATTGTTGATAGCCAAACAAACAAAACAGGCAATAGAGAGGGATGTAAACGCAAGAAGTTGCAACGTATATTAGTGCTGTACTGCCGTTATCGTTGTCAGAATCTTGATTCCAAATTTGAGGTGTCTGGGATCCGAGCACATGCCTGGAATTGATGGATTCTGAGCCGAACGCTCCACCAACTGAGCCACTCGGACCGGACCGGCTTCTGGCCAGAACGTGGTGGATGTTTTCGTGGTATGGAATATATACCATACACGATTTGCTGGCACCCAATTCATGACATAAAAGACAGAAAGCAAACACAAAAAGTATATATTGTCAAACTTCAAAGCTAATGACACCTAACCTAAGAGCACTTCGCTTCCACTGCCACTATACAATCCCGCTGCATTTTGCGGGATCGGAAAACACTCGACACGAGGCATAATTGAGACGGTACACATACAAGAGCGCGCAGACCTTGCACGAGCGAACGAGAACACCGATCTGACACACAGCTGCTCCGTGCTCGTCGTCATATGTGTTAAACTGGCTCGATGCCCAAGACAGCCCAAAAAGTCACCCCCCAACTGGGAACGTACTCATCTCATAACTCTATCATACTAACAACTTCATCATACTCACAGCTTCATCATACTCACAGCTTCATCATACTCACAGCTTCATCATACTCACTCCACGCACGTTGGCATTGCTCGTGACACACTAGCGGTTGAAAGACAGGCAGATGCACGCATTTGGCAGCCGCGATCCAATAACAACACTATCGCCACGTCACTGCGCGCGCACCATCCGCGCGCCATCGTCTTCACTGGAAACTCGTGCGTCGAGTACGTGTCGCGTGAAACAGCGGCAGCATGAGGTAATCAAACAGCCGGCCGAATCGACGTTCTTCACCGGATCTCCACTTCACACTCGGCGCCACCAGAGTTTGTTTCCACAAACCGTCATCACCAGAGGCGTGGGTCACTGGCCACACGGCTGACGACTAGCGGACCAGGTCACCAGAGGCGTGGGTCACTGGCCACACGGCTGACAACAAGCGGACCAGGTCGGGTTGTTGCGCCTAGTTGATGCCCTCGTCTGGACAGGTGACTAGGGTGGCTGCGCTGGCGCTGCCTACAGACGCCACCGTCAGCTCCAGCACCGTCTCCTCGCCGTCACCGCTCAGCACCTTGTGCGCGACACGGCGCTGGTCAGCCGACCAGCGCTCACTCCCTGCCGGAAACAGCGGAGCAGCGTCCCGTCAGTGGACAGGTGACGGACCGGGTCACCAGATCAGCCACCCGTCAATGGCAAGGTGACGGACCGGCCACCCGTCAATGGCCAGGTGATGGACCGGCCACCCGTCAATGGCCAGGTGACGGACCGGGTCACCAGATCAGACACCCGTCAATGGACGGGTGACGGAACGGCCACCCGTCAATGGCCAGGTGACGGATCGGGTCACCAGATCAGCCACCCGTCAATGGACAGGTGACGGACCGGGTCACCAGATCAGCCACCCGTCAATGGACAGGTGACGGATCGGGTCACCAGATCAGCCACCCGTCAATAGACAGGTGACGGACCGGGTCACCAGATCAGCCACCCGTCAATGGACAGATGATGGACCGGCCACCCGTCAATGGCCAGGTGACGGATCGGGTCACCAGATCAGCCACCCGTCAATGGCCAGGTGACGGACCGGGTCACCGGACTACAGTGGCGGCGCTGAGACTGTGCAGCCACCGACATAGCGGATTCCAATCAGCTAACTGGGCGAGGCAGTTAACTGAATATTCAGTCAAAACAGGCTGTAATGCGGATAAAACAAAAACTATACGATCGCATGTGGAGATGTACTGGATCGCGAAACTCCGTGACCCAGATAGATAGAAGCAATTCCACACTGGTCACACATTACGCATGGTCAAGTTACGTCACCATAAGAAGTTACGTCAACATAAGAATAAACATTCCCATCTCGAATACAAATTTCAACTCACTACTATAATAAGTAAATCCATCATTGTTTACAAGCATTGGCATTTCTATCAAGAACATAAACATTCACATTATTTACTTGTGTGGAACGAAAACTTTCCCTCATTTTTGGGAAAACCATGATCACTGACCAGTTCACACATTGGATACACCTACCAAGTTGAGCAGCTATCCTGTCAGTGTTCTATCGTTTCGCTCTTTTCCATCCACCTCTGAAGGCGAGCAGTGGGGCGGCTCACCAACATCGCTCACTTCTCTACCTACCTCTGAAGGCGAGCAGTGGGGCGGCGGGCGGTAGGCGTGCCAGCTCACGCGGCAGGTGGCGGAGACGCTCCATCGTAACTCGCTCCTGGTAACCGACGTCCAGCAGCCGCACCAGCACCTCCGGACCGGCCGGGTCCACCACCGCAGCCCGGCTCCAGCCGTCTGTCCGCAGACACAGACACTTCAGACAACTGTCTGCAGACACAGACACTTCAGACAACTGTCCACAGACGCAGACACTTTAGACAACTGTCCGCAGACACAGACACTTCAGACAACTGTCCACAGACACAGACACTTAAGACAACTGTCCGCAGACACATACACTTCTGACAACTGTCCACAGACACTTCAGACAGCTGTCCACAGACACAGACACTTCAGACAACTGTCCACAGACACTTCAGACAACTGTCCACAGACACTTCAGACAACTGACCACAGACACAGACACTTCAGACAACTCTCCACAGACGCAGACACTTTAGACAACTCTCCACAGACGCAGACACTTTAGACAACTGTCCGCAGACAGACACTTAAGACAACTGTCCACAGACACAGACACTCCAGCCGTCTGTCCACAAACACCACAGACACTTCAGACAACTGCAGTACCCAGTGGGCAGTGAACAGTGGTACTATCCACCTTTAATTTTGCCGTATACAACTTGTAGATACGATTATATTATTTCCTCTGCAAGACACTAGTTACTACTCACGAAGCCTGATTTCAACCTGAAAATCATCAAGATATCTCAATACTTCCTAGGACCTAGACTAAACGTAATAAGTGTCGCGTCGCACACACGAGTAAACGAGCGAAACTCCCGACGTAACCACTGCATCATGGGACTCATCACATTGGCTCCAGTTTACCACGACAGATTCCCAGAGCCACGCCGTGCCACGGTCGTCGGGTCTGCGGGCCGGCGGGTCTGCAGGGATAGGCAGCGGCCGTCCCGCCATGTGACCGGTCGGTGCTGCTTACCTGGGTCCTCAGTACCGCGGACGGCCACCAGCTGTCCGGCCAGCAGGGGGTGGCGACAGGCGGGCGGTGGCCGCGCGGCCATCATCTCCCTGAGGTCCGACTCCAGCCCGTCCACGGCCGCCGTGAACTTCTCGGTCAGAGGACAGCCGAAGAACTGGTCCGAGCTCAGCACCTGGCCAAGCAGGAACTACAGGAGGAGACGTCGGGCGTCAGGGGAGACGTCGGACGTCAGACGGACCCAGCGTCAGGACAGACCTCAGTGTTAGGACACGGGACAGACCGTCCGTACCCAGCGTCAGGACACGGGGTGGCCGAGTAGCGTGCTGGAAATGAAAACCAGCGACGATATTCCGCCCAGCTCACGTTGTTGGGTGGCAATTCATTCACCGGCTGTCTGTACATGAACATCAAGTCAAATCAAAGTAGCGATAATGCTGTTGTATGCCTTACCTAACAACATGAGCCCAGTCGATATTCAAATATCTGGCTGCTTAGCAGTATCACTGACCAGCTGAAACTGTCTGAACTATAACCCAGTCTACCGTGCCACTAATTGAACACAAACCACGCTAGTCACAGGCACCACGAGACAGGGCGGTGATACAAACAGGCTCAACTGGTCGTCGCCGTTTGCTCTCACGGGTGCGAGTGCGGGCTGTGAGCTCGGGTTTCGGTCAGGTCGTGAGAGCATATTCGGGGTGACCGGACTTGCTGCGAGGTAGACGAGACCGTTTATGTGGCTGGCAGCGGACAACGGCGACATTCGGGGACACGACGCCGGGGCCGCCGCCTGCCAGGCCGGCGCTGCAAAGGTAGCCTGACAGTGGACAGTGGTTGACACGAGGCACCGCCGGGCTGCCACCGCGCGCTGAAAGGGTCAGCCGAGAGTAAACAGTGGGCGACACGGGCACCGCCGGCCCTGCAGCGCGCGCTGTAAAGATAAGCGACAGTGAGACAGTGGCGACAGGCGACGCACGGCACCGCGGCCGCAGCGCGCGTGTAAGATAGCGACAGGTGAGACAGTGGCGACAGCGAAACGGGGCCCGCCGGCTTGTTCAGTCGGCGCGCTTAAGATAGCCGACCAGTGAGACAGTTGTAGCGAAGACGAACGGCACCGCGGCCTGCCAGCGCCGCTGTCAAGATAGCCGAAGTGGAGACAGTGGCGACAGACGACACGGGCACCCGCCGGTCCTGCCACCGCGCGCTGTAAGGTAGCCGCAGTGAGACGTGGCGACACGGACCGCCGGCCTTGCCCCCACACGCTGCAAGTAGGCGACAGTGAGACTAGTGGCGACAGACGACACGGGCAACGCTGGCTGCACCGCGCGCTGCAAAGGTAGCCGACAGTGAGACAGTGGCGACAGACGACACGGGCACCGCCGGCCTGCCACCGAGCCGGCCTGCCAAACACCGGACAATGGTACTCAGATGTCGCGTACACACACAGTCGTCGAGTTGTACGTCACGCAAACGCCGAGTCGCTGAATTATACTTCATGTACACACAGTCATGGGGTTGTACGTCACGTACAGTCTCTCTTGAAAGTATCTACCCATGGCGTGCGGCGCTCCACCGAACTAACCAAAACGTTTGAGGGCCAGACACTCGGGCGTCGGCCGGCTAATCCGGTCCGGTCCGGAGGGGAGGGTGGCCGGTCAAGCTCAGTTGTCACCCAACCCTCTTCCACCCACAGGATGCACGCGGCTCTGGCGTGTCAGGGCCACTGCGAGATTGTTAAAGGGTCTGAGGTGCGCATTTTAGCCCAGTAGCAGGGTCAGAGCTCTCTCGCAGGACGTGATATTTCAAATGTTTAGTAAAACGAGAAGAGAAGAGAGAGAGAGAGAGAGAGAGAGATCTGACGAGAGGAGGGGAGATGAGAGAATGAGGACCATGATGAGTAGATAGAGAGAGAGAGAGAGTGAGAAGACGAATGGAGAGGGAGAGTTGAGAGGTGTGAGAGAGAGAGAGAGAGGAGAGAGAGAGAGAGGAGGGAGAGAGACAGCGAGACGAGGAGGAGAGAGACTTGAGCTCGAGAGAGAGAGAGAGACGGCGGACGGCGACGGCGACGGCGACGGCGACGGCGACGGCGACGGCGCGCGCGGCGACGGCGACGGCGACGGCGACGGCGACGGCGACGGCGACGGCGACGGCGGACGGCGCGGCGCGGCGACGGCGAGGCGCGGCGGCGGCGACGGCGACGGCCGACGGCCGACGCGACGGCGACGGCGACGGCGACGGTCGCGGCGACGGCGACGGCGACGGCGCGGCGAGGCGCGGCGACGGCGGACGGCGACGGGATCGGCGACGGCGACGGCGACGGCGCGGCGATCGGCGACGGCGACGGCGACGGGCGACGGGACGGCGACGGCGAATCGGGCGATAGGGAGGAGAGAGATAGGACTTGCCCGTCCCTGACCCACGTGTCATGTGACGCTGACTCTCTGAATAAAGAGTAGGAGTAAAGGTGAAGAGATTTGTAAAAGATAATGAGATAAGGAGTAAATGGATATAGATAATAGAGATAAGGAGATAAGGATAAGAGAAAGGAGTAAAGAGATAAAGAGTAAGAGATAAAAGATGGAGATAAGAGATAAAAAGATAGGAGATAAGAGAAAAAGATAAAGAGATAAGGAGATAAGGATTATAAAGAGATAGAGATAATGAGATAAGAGATTAAGAGAGGAGAGAGAGAGAGAGCGAGAGCGTCACACATTATTGCGGAGTTTTATCTTACGAGGAATGGCAAGGACAACTTTTTGTTTGACATTTACCAACCTAAATGATACAAATTGGTGCAGTCAGAAACAACTACAGCGCGGCGCGCCCGCTGCGACGTCTGCTTTTACGACGAGCTGCGTGTAGTGTGCTAAATTCGTTTATGATATTTTTTTAAGTTGCAGCCGAAAAATAGGATCCCAACGGTATGCCGTTTACAACTTGGTGACTTTTAGTCTAGTCTCAAAGCCCTTCCAGATGACAAGGTAAACGACACAACACACCTTCACACGCACCTAGAAAGTGTGTTCCGGCACTGTATCGGGCCCGGGTGGCTTCTGGGTTCGTTCTACGGCTCGCTCCCCTTGATTCGCAGGTCCCCGGGTCAGGCATCAGTGACTCTCAACTGGAATGCCCTTCTCGGTCGGGACGGGTGGCGCCACCGCCACAGTGGGTAGATACTTTCAAGAGAGACTGTACACGCAGAGTCATTGAGTCCTACACCGCGCACACGCAGAAGGCAGACGCCATGGAGTTATACTTTAAACAGATGGCGCAGTCATTCAAACAGAGTACGTCACACATATGCAGAGTGCAGAGTCATGGAGTGATACGTCACTCACTGCGTCGCAGGGGAGAGTGTTGGACGTTAGGACGGCGGGCGATCACAGTGAAATCAATCAGCAGTATCACTGGAATTCTTAGGAACAATGAAGACATGCAACTCATGTACGAATGCGTTACGGTGGCCGGCCATCACAAACACAAACAAGGGCACGAGCAAAGGGCAGGCAAACTTTTGCCCGTACTACCAAAATACCAGAATCTGGTATTTTGGTGCATCTGATGCAGCATTTAACACTATATATAGTGTTTCAGTAGTTAATGTTACTTGAACTACTAATTTTTCTTTTAAGAATGAGCATCAGGCTAATTTTAATATCACTTTACATACTAGCCATGCTCAGTAACAGCATCCAGTTTTTAAAAAATTGCCTTATTCCAATCCAAACAAAACGGAAACCTTTACATACTAAAATTGTTTGGCTCATGGGCGATAGTATTATGAAAAACGATGGAATTGTGAAACTCGTCACTGATTCCAGAGGCACCGAAAGACACTACGTGCCGTAGTGTCTTCCAACCGACCACAGTAAAGTATCAGATATGGAGCCACGCTGCCAACTCGGCTCGCTCACACTCCCATTCCACTCGCCATTCCACAGCGCTAGACGCTCTCACAGACCGTCTCACAGCGCTGTATCCTCTCACAGGCAGTCTCACAGCGCTGTATCCTCTCACAGGCCGTCTCACAGCACTGGATCCTATCATTGACCGTCTCATAGCGCTGGATGCTCTCACAGGCCGTCTCACAGCGCTGTATCTTACAGGCCGTTATAGCGTGGATCTCCCACCAGGCGTCTCCAGTGCGCTGTATCTACGGGCCGTCTACAGCGCGTGGATCCTATCGATGGTGACCGTTAATAGGCTGGGTGTCTCAGCGTCTCACAGCGCTGGTGTCTCACAGGCCGTTCCATAGCGTGGTCTCTCAAGGCAGTCTCACAGGCGCGTATCTCTCACTAGGCCGTCTCACAGACGCTGGTTTTCCTTCACAGGCTAGTCCTCACAGCGCTGATCCTCACAGGCCGTTTCCCAGCGCTGGGATCCTCTCACAGGCCGTTCAACAGCGCTGATCCTCTCACAGCGTCTCACATGCGTGGATCTTCAGGGCCGTTTCTCACAGCGTTGGATCTCCACAGGCGTCTCCAGCGCTGGGTCCTCTCACAGGCGTCTTTCACTCAGCGTGGGATGGTTCAAGCCGTTGCTCTACAGCGTGGATCCTGTCACAGGGCGTCTCACAGCGCTGGATCCTCTCAACAGCCGTTCTCACATGCGCTGTGATCCTCTCACAGGTGCGTTCTCGACAGACTGGTTGATGCTCTCACAGCCCGGTTTCACAAGTTGACTGGATGCCTCTACAGGCCGTTTCACAGCACTGATCTCTCACGCCGTTACAAGCGCTGGATGCTACAGGCGTCTCACAGGCTGGATTCCTCTCACAGCCGTTCACAGCGCTGGATCCTCTCACAGGCCGTCTCACAGCACTGGATGCTCTACTCACTGGAGGCGATCCGGGTCAGCATCCTGTCGTTGAAGCAGTATGAGTTTGTATCGCTCAACAGGTGCAGGCGAGCCTGAGTCCGCTCCTCCGCCGAGTCCACCTGAAACCGTGACACGTTAACAGAGTCCTGAAATGGCTCTCATAGTCCGCAGCTCTAACCAAATCCTGACGATCTGCCGCGTGTGAGAGCAATAACACTTCATGAGCGTTAGATCTCTGTCATTCGTTTGGTTGTTATGGATGTATCTGTGGTACGGACTAATTTACGTTACATTTCACCAGACAGTTCCTGGCTCAACATAGCCTTCTCTCGATCGATGTAAATCTTTGCTAGGATTGCGTACAACGGTCACAATTAAGGTTTCACTCGGTACAATACTACCGTGGTACTTCATTGAGTACCATACACGTGGCATCTCAAGAACTCAAAGAGAGTGCCCACATAAACATGCTGCATTAACGATACGGGTCCTTATGAAATACACAGACTGCTACGTCATCCCTCCACCCCGGTAGGTCACATCCGGGCGCTAGGGCGCCGGGACTTACAGCCACCCCAGACTAGGTCACGCTCCAGGCTCAGGCCAGGCCACACTCCAGGCTCAGGCGTACCTCACAGCCCACTGACTTACCCGTTCGAGGAGGAACTCATTGCCGATCACTTTGTCCCGGTAGAAGCCCAGCTCCTCCTCAGGGCAGGCCTTTTCGGGAACGCCGTGCAGTCCAAACTGAACACCGATGGCTGGGATCTGTCGACACCGACACCGCGACGTGTCAGTGGCGGACACCAAGCACCGCGTCAGTGGCGGACACCAACACCGCGTCAGTGGCGGACATCAAGCACCGCGTCAGTGGCGGACACCAACACCGTGTCAGCGGCTGGTGAAGCGACGGTCAGTGGACAGTGGACACACATCATACCGGTGACCAATGATATACGGCTGCCAGCAAACGCTAGAAGTACATAGGATGTCACGTACATAGGATAGGTGTGTACATAGGATAGTGTACATAGGATGTCACGACTCAGCCGCGAAGCTCATGTGATGTCGAAATTGACGTGTAGCAATCTCGAAACAGTAGCAAAAACACGCGAACATCAGTGTAAACATCATCAGTCTAAACGGGAAACATGGTTATTGCAGGTTATTGCAGAGAGCGTTACATCCCATGGTGAATTACGGCCCGTTTGAAAACGTTAACACCTATTTCAGGTAAGGCACAATGACTCCGAGAGCGGAGGCCAGACTTTGATGCGCAAACCAAAGCCCGATCGCACATCCGAAACGATATCCTGAATGGATGCCGGTAACAAGCACGCCATGTAAATATGTCAAAGACCGCCAGGCTAGTGGCTTCACACGTCTGGTTTTGTCGCCGCTCCCGGGACCGCCCAGTTACCTGGCAGAAGTGCTGCGGCAGCTGGCGGAGCTGCGCCAGCTCGGCCGTCTCAAAGGTGCCCCAGTCGAGCAGACGGATCACAGCCCGGTCTCCGTGCCGGCTCACCACCGCGGCCCGGTGCCAGGCGAGGGTG